>BGPR01000750.1:84155-97015 GCA_013235015.1 Araneus ventricosus
TAACGATCCATATAAACTTCAATAGAAGAATAGTAATGTAACAGAAACTACTGATAAGGTTCTGTTAGACGATGACGGATAACAGAAACTGTCGGTTAAACGAGTGACAGTTAGTCAAAGTTTTACTTTAGTATAATCAACAGAAAAATCGGCCGAAAGAATTCGATTAATCCCCACATCTTAGATGTCTCTGAATTCAATTTTTTTAGAATTATGCAAATTCTATAGCAAAAAAAACCCCAGAATACTTAATCTTTATAGCAAAATTATAGATTTTTATCAAATTTTTGACGCAATCTATGCAAGGGGAATCTGTCCGACCGGACGTGTGCATGTGAGCACTCTAACTCAAAATGGCGACGAACTAGGTAGATTAAATTCGGCATATCTCTTTATTCCAAGAGTTGTAGAACTATATCTGTAGGTGTAGATATCACATTTTTGACGAAACCTGTCATATGTCACCTACTGATATGTCTATCTGTGCGTAGTTGAACGTGATATCTCCAAAACGTAACAAGCTAGATGTTTGAATTTTAGCATAAAATCTATGTACTAAAATTGTAGATATCTGCCTAATTTTAGACTAAAAACATCAAAGGATATAATGTCAGTTTATTTGTTTGTCCTTATGTGTACGAACACAGTAACTCAAAAAACACAACAAGCAAGAAATTTGATAAATTTTGGGATCCCATCGGTCAACAGGAAAATGGCCAAATTGCATACGCGATTATTTTTACAGTACTACGAAGCTCAACACAAAAGGGGAAGTATTGCTTTATTATACGAGAAGGGAGAACACTCCCTCTGGTTTTTATTATATTTGCATAATGCTAGAAATGTCTGATATCAAACATTTATAAACAAAAATGCCAAACGTATTAACATTCTTTCAACTTGTAAACTCAAATTTTCAGAGAGTTGCTATTTAAATGCAAATAAGGTTGTTATCATCAAAGGATCTTTCTGGAAAAATTATTTTAAAAAAGGAGCTATAAATGCACAAATTCTTCTTTCGTCATTTAAGCTGTGAAAGGAATATTTTGAGATCCGTTGCTTCTATTCTTATGATAAAAACAGCCGTCGGATAACGAAATAATTCCAATTTACTCACAAAAACTTTCGAAAAGGAATAAAAAACAATTTTTGTTTTAAAAGTCAGAAATCCATTTTGATCGGAGATCAGAAATCTATTTTGATCAGAGATCCGTTTTCCGTATTTTGAGATTCGTATGATAAAAACAGCCGTCAGATCACGAAATAATTCCGACTTAATTACAAAAGTTTCGAAAAGAAATAAAAACAATTTTTGTCTAAAAAGTCAGAGTTTAATAATTTATTTCACGATGAAAATTACTTATCTGAAATTCTCTTAAACTTAGGTCTATCGTCCCATCAGCGTTCGAGTGGATAAATATTAGATTTTTGAAAGCTTCCACAGGATATTTGAATTTCAGAATCTTCGGCATTTACAAACAATTAAAAAAATATCTCCTTTTTTTATTGTCGTTGTTAATTTCTTTCGTATTTTTTTATATTTTGAATCCGTTGATAATGGTATATTTATTCATTCAACTCTATATGAATTTTTTTTCTTTCCACCAGATTGTAGAGCAGATTGTGTAACCTTTTGTTTTTTGAACAATAAATGCAATTGCGTCAGCTTGCATTCACTTTACACTTTAGGGTAAGTTAGCCGATACGAGCACTGAGCATAACAATTTTTGAATTTGCTTTCAGTTATACTTAATTTTCTTATTCATATTCATATCGTGAGAAAACAATCTGGTGGAAACCAGGTCGTGAGAAAAAGTTTCAGAAAGCCTTAATTTATACTCAAGGAAAAGCATTCAAGCATTTACATTTCATTGACTGGAATACTTTCCACGATCTTCTGAGGTTGTTTAAAAAACTATAAAACGTTGGGTTTTATTAAATTACTGATCAAAATACTAGAAAGCAAATGCTTTGTAGCAAATGAAATTAAAAAAGGTATCTGCTCTCCATTTCTAGCTTAGAATCAATGACAATATAATTATTTAGAACCACGACATTCTCTGACAAAGACTAACAAACCATCGCAAGCTGAATAAAGAACATTTGACAACTTTCTTTATCCCCAGGGTCCATATCAAACATTGAGACCTCAGGCCGATTACACTGTGACTCGAGACTTTTCCTAGACTTTGCAATTTTATTATTCAAACATTTCATGAATATATAATATTCATACTGAACATATTTTGAACAATGAAGAATCCGTGACTCCTTTAAAACCAACACACCCAAACTGTCAAAACAATTTTAACATAACTAATGTATTTAGTTGTCAAGTCATGTGTTTATATAAATATGGATAGTATTCATGATCTCGGAATTTACAGTAAAGAATGTTTCAAACAGGAATCCGTAAATTAATGCATGTATGTACTGTAAATAACTTGCATATAAATCTTAAAGTATTCTTACTGACAAAATTTCAAATTAAGGAATATCGATAAGCCATGTATATGTATAGCATTGTGAGTTCTTTTGGGCATTTCAGAAACCTATTCATCATTCAAAATGACGAAAGTATTCATTATTACTAACAGGAACTTGCAGAAAAAATGCATGTAGGCAGTTTTCATATTAATTGAGAAGTAAAGAAAAAAGTAAAAAAGTCCAAAATATTACACGTTTAAATCTATAAAATATTCTTCCGGTACCGTTTGCAATTTCCTGTCACAGTCATGATAGATGTGTTTATATTAAAAATTTAATGAAATTTACTGAGACTCATCATGTGTCAAGTAAACTCTATTTAGGCGAATTCTGTAAATCTAATAAAAAAATAAACTATCGAAACTTCCCTTCCCCATTTCTTACTTACATCTAATTTAAAGCAAACAAATGTAATGAATTTTTCAGAATAAACCGAAGAACGTGGAAGATTTTTTTTTTATAAATTAATTTTCTTCTTGAATTTGCCAGACACATTATCAAAATATATAAATTAAAAATAGAACTAAATTAATAGGCAAGCAGTATAGCAGTAACCAGATATTACTATCTAATTAAAGGGAAACTACTTCTTTTTCTTAATATCTACAGAAATTCGAATAACTCTATTCCCATCTAATGAAAGGAAACCTACTTTTTCTTAATATCTACCAAAATTCGATTAATATTACCTGCTGCAGGAAGATTATATTTATCTGCTGTGACATATCCGCAAATATTAATTCTTAGAGTAAAAATTCGATACAGACTAGTCAAGAAATGAAACGTATAACTTTTTTATAAGTTATCATTCAATTTCGTTCTGGAAGTTTCAATTAGGGATATGTCATAAGCTTCCCTTCTCCGCCGCAAAATTTGAACACATGTCCTATAGGCGAAATTCGGCGATATTGTTTCAGTTATTTATTATCGCAAAACTGTTTTAAAACAAAAATGATAATAGGTATTACTTAATCATGGTGCTACCATCCAATCTTATGAGGAAAACAATGGCACTACTAGCAAAAAAGTTCTTACCTGTGGAGCTGAGAGTACACCACTGAGCACCCACGCACTAGTCACAGCCCTATGAACTTGCATTCTGGCTTTAATACGTCTCATAGGGAACTTCACTGCACACAGTCTATCGAATCCAATCACCACTAAAATGAACGTAGACAGGTAAAGCGAAAACATCTGAAGAAACTTGAATATTCTGCACAGAAAATCTCCACCGTACCACTCGACGGTCAGTGTCCAAAATCCTTCACCAATGATACAGAAACACGTAACAAAAAGATCCGATACTGACAGATGCACCAGCAACAGGTAGACAGTTGACGAATGTTGCCTTCCTCTTCTTATTATAGAAGTTAAGGTTGCCACATTCCCCACACAAGCTAGAATGCCCAGATTCAAGAGGACTATGCCCTTGACTAAAGTGTGCGTGTGGAATGTTGGGGCATGGCCCAGAAAGTGGTTGCAGGCAGAAATATTGGTGCATTCCGTGGAGTTTCCGTCTCCAACAGAATCGTTGTTGGTGGAGGAAAGTGTCCAAATGTCCTGCGTTGTTGCTTGTTCTCTGCTACTATCTGTTTCAAGTTCCCTTTCATTGTTGAATTCCTTCTTTGGAGCAGATATTGTTAGAAATTTGGTCGAATTGTTACTTGTATTAGTGTCGAAACTGGGTTTTGATAAAACAAGCTGCTGATGCTTTACCTCTAGATTTGCAAAAGATATATTGTCGTTGCTTGAATTACAGTCTATCATAGTTAATGTTCGAAGATGTCTGACAGATCTATTGAGGGATTTGGTTGTCTTTTCACTAACAGAAGAGTTATAAATATTTATTGATTTTTTAAAATCACTTGAAATTCTCAAACTCTTGCTTAATGGCTTATTTTTGTAACTTTTTGAAATTATTTTTGTTGTTTGCTTTTGAAGTTCACGAGAGTCTAAAACAGAAGCAACTGGCGACATTGCGCTTTTTAAGTAATAATAAGAACTTCGATTCATTCCACTGTAAACAGAGAATTTTGAAAGCGATTTTAAACTGAAATCGCTTGAGTTCCGCTTTCCATTTCCTGTTTTAAATCTGTCACTCCTAGCTTCATTTTTGCCATGTGTTGCCATAGCGGAAATGCCTGCTAATTTATATTCATTGAAAGCGTGCGCCTGGACCACGAAAAGTAAATAAAGAACAACAGAATTCAGATAAATGACTTGGAACTTGTGCCACGGCATTTTTCTATGAAACCGACGATTTTAAGGAAAACAAAGGAGATATAACATTTTTCCCTAAATTGGAAAATTAAGCGTGAAGGTATAATATTTAACTATGGATTTATGGCCTCATTGTTATTCGGAAATTACGTCTGAAACTTAGTTTCATGCCATTTATATAAACATAACAATAGAAAGGATTTAACCATTCGCTTTGAAATGGTGCGTTAGTATAGTAGTCAATTGCCGTATTAAATCTTCATTGTCGACACTGGAATGTTTTTCTTTATTATTAATGCGTTTTAGCATTTTTTTCTTCTGGTACTGAAAGCGTAGAATAAATTGTTATGCCTCATAAAATGGCAAAAATTCTAAAGTTAGATAAATAATTGAAATCAAAACTAGAATTAAATAAATTAAATCAATCAATTGAAATTCTTAGTCATTTTGGAATGTAAACAAATGTAAGGAATAAGTGAAAGCTACGTTAGAGATATACAATCCAAATATTTAAAACTATAAGACGTTATTATTCATTAAATAATCGAAGGATAAGAAATTAATAATTTCAGTGTTTATAGATTATGGAAGATTTAATTGATTAGTTATAAGAGAAATTATTAATATTAACAATATGTCAAATTCAAAATATGAATTAATTAATAACTTAAAAACAAAAAATATCAAGCATAATAACAATTATTTACATTAGATTGGTAATCCAGTAATAAAGAATCGGTTCAGAATTAAAATTCATCACTCTTAAATTTAAATTTCGATCTTCTCTATTCCAAAGAATTTAAAAATAATAAATCGTATGATGATACTAACTTTCGAAATTTTAAGACATCACCTACTTCAGTATTTTCTCTGAATTCTATATTCATATATCCTCATGAATTTTTACTTAATCCAAAACACTCTTTTTCTCTAAAAACTTTTCAATCAACTGTCACAACAAAGAATGCACGTGGCCGAAGAGAATTCTAAAATTTTCGAAATTCGAAGAAGAATTCTTTCAAAGTCGAACGAAGTAATTCGAAACTGCAGTCGCGCGCAACAGAACTTGGAACACGGGAGTAAGAAACAGCATCGTTTGCAACTTTTCTAGACGCAGACGGTTATTATTCGATGGAACACATTTCACCACAGATAGGGCTCTTCGGGATGCATTGCCGGCCGGCTGGCAGACGATAAGTACTGAAGATAGAATTGTTCTCTTTTGGAACAGTGGCAGCGACGTCTAGCGTCCAATTTGAAATGGTCTGATGGGGAATTCCACGCCGTCCTAACTACTTAATTTCAGGAGAGACTCTTTTGAAATCTTTTTAAAGAGTTGATTTAGAAGAGAAAACTTTCAATTCGGACCCTGTTATGCCTGTTTGATTGTGTTTCTTGGAAACTAATTAGGTTAATATGAAGTTAAAAAATTTTCTTCTTTAAGTAGAAAATATATACTTAGGTATATGGTAGAATCTACTTCAAAAATTGTTTTTATTAATTATGTTCTTATATTCTTTAGTCTGGCAAAAGAAAAATTATTCTCTGAAGAGAATGAAAATATATAGATGCAATTAATTCAGTTTCTTCAATCGATATTTCTGTTCAGAATAAATAATTCGGAAAACAAATAAGCAGAATTTTTTTCTTCTAAAATTCTTAAATAATCTTTTTTTTAAGTTTATTAACTTATGTTTCAATTTTTAATGATAAGTTTTCAAAACAATTCATATAATTATTTAAATAGATATTTAAAAATGAATAACTTTAACATATTCTTTACTATTCGCCTCTGGCGAACATCTGGTTTGCCGAGAATATTGGTCTTGTTTAGCTTCAAATAAATCAAAAATCACCCTTAACAAATTATTTTTAATCATCAAATTGTGATAGGTACATAAGATATAATTTTAATAGATTTACGCCTGTTCGGTTTAGTATTTACATGAAACTCCCTAATGACTTAAAATTACATCACGCAACTGTCTACGTCATCTAACATCTAATTACGAGCTGTCTTACGCGGTGCTATAATTTCACTATTCCATTCCTCCTAGGACCTTATTCCAACCTTAAATTGCTGCGACACATTTAAGTTGGATTCCACGAAACGCGTTTAACAGCATAGTAGGTGGATTGGAAGACGATGATAAAAAATATCAAATATAATCTTTCAGCAGATAGACAGGGGCGTATTAAGTTTGTTGGTGGTCCCATGCTCTGAAGTTCTGAGAGGTCCTCTGAAATTATAACGCATATGTACTCGCGAAAATTTCAACTTGTCATTTTTGATGATTTAAAATAAGATAATTTCTCAAATTTTTAATCACAGTAACTATATTTTTGTTAGTAACAATTGCTTTATAATTACTGTATTATTTGGCTTTAATTACCTGATTAATTAATTTAATTAATTTTTGCCAATAATTAACATGCTTTATATTCAGTAATTTTAAATTTATATCTGAAATTCGTGTTCATAAATATTCACATGAAGTATTATCGAAATAACTTAGGTTTTATTATATAAAAGTAAAAGTAATTCGTTTTTATCTTCCAAAATCAATATAAGTATAACTATCAAATAAATAACTATTGTATTCTACGCAACATTTGGCCACTTATAAATCCGAAAATGATAGTTAATTTGATTCTAAATACTGAATTATGACAAGGCAAGAATGACAAAAACAAGAAATGTAATATTTAAATCTATACTAGTATATCCGATGCACCTTTTCTTTTTTTCGGGGTTCTTATCTTGAAGGAACACGGGTCTATAATAAATCCTTTATCTCTTCCTTTTTTAATCGTTAGAAATTTTGGATGCGCTAAATCATAGCAACGCATTTAAAAAACGCAAAAAGAAGAGGAAAGTTATTTTACAAAGTACTTTCAGCGAAATAGAAGGTTGATACCAAATTCACCCATTTTGAAATTTGTTCATATTATTCCGTAATTCAAAAAGGTAGATCTAGATTACTTTGATTGAACCATCGTAATAAATTAATACAAGCATATAAACTTAATATATTTGACCATTTTCTTTGATAAATAACACGATACTCTAATATATTGGAAAAATTAAAATAATTCGTTAATTCTAATCAATACCCTATGTTTATTGGAAGTGATACGAAATAAAAAAAAAATTAAATTATACAAAGCTCAAACACAATTCTTCAAGGGGAAAATTTGGTCACGGTGGCCTAGTGGTAAGGTGTCGTCCAAGGTGCTGGAGGGTGCAAGGCTCGAAACCCGATTCCACTGAAGATCCGTCGTGTATTGGGCCTGTTGCGCATTAAATCATACGTAAGAGGTCAAACGCTCTCCCACTGGTGTGGTGTGGAAGTTTGGAGAGGGGAGTGCCAGCTCAGGTATCGTCAACTGTTCAAATTTACGAGGACCGTCCCAAAAAAGCTCTCGCTTTGTTTCAGACCGGGATGTGAATACAACTAAATTAAACAAATAAAAAGGAAAGTGTTATGACTAATTATAAATAAATTAAAATTCGAAATAAAGTTTTTCTGGTATTTCTTTTTGGAAAATTCTTCATTTATTTTGAAGATTTCAATGTTATCTAAAATAATTTTCTAATAATTCGGTAACCTTCTATCACAACCAATGTCGAGATAAAAAAAAAAAAAAAAACGGGAATAGAACACAGAATGAAATTTTTAATCTTCATTCTAAATAATAATGAAATTTACTGAATTTAAAGAAATTTTATGTTAAAAATTTTTTAAATGTTACACACAATTTAAACGGAAGCAGCGAGGTTGCTAAGTTTAAATTTATTAAATGAAACTGTGAATGTGGTATTAAACTTGTATATATACAAATATTCAGAAATTTTAGAAAATTTGTTCGATATTATTCCTTTTCTGAAGCTGAATGAACTTATGTAATTCCATTAAATATTTACTGTCATATATTATTGAACTCTATAATGAAAAATTAAATAAAACGAACCTTATTAGTTCTATTCTTCAGTAGAAGAAGAATTCTTTTATTAATATCTAATATAATGAACACCACAATCTTCATCATGAAATTTGACTAAAATTCTGCCTTGGGTTTTTTCATCGTCTGACAGCTGTACGAACTGTTGTATGTAAGTTTCAAATGTGTGTAAGCTTCAAAAATACAGTAAACTTCCCCACGTTAACGCGATCTAGATGCATTAGGGTATTTAAATCTTTAACGAGAATTCTTCTGTTCAAGTATCCTGATTGTGATAATAAAAAGCGGCTTTAAACGATGATGGGTATTCACAAATGATACTTAAAAAGTGTTTAACAGAAGTGTGAATGGTAAACAGAAAAAACTATGGATATTCAATCCCCTGCAATAGTTAAATAACTAAAGTGGAACAGGGGTCTTATCTACTGAACTGATCCATTGCTACTAATGATCACAGATATTCATTGAAAAGAAAAGCACATCAATCACTCTAATCATTGAAACGACACCTTCCTGCGGAAGATGTTTTCTTTGTACTGATTGGGTTTCTTTCTCAAGCCTGGGAAAGTGAATATCTGGTCATCTGGACTACTATCTGAACTAAGCTATTACATATGTTTAAGTCTGGTTGGTATGCATATCCGTGTGGGATAAGTATTAGCGCCATATTTCTGTAGCGTGAGGTACAATGATAGCTGTTGGATATTGCACTTAGACCTCCCATGATGCTGTAAATGTAATCAACGGCAGTTTTGCTCAGTGTTTTCTCTGAGAAACTGGAAGAGAACCTTAACTGCAATTAGAGCTTTTAGAAAGTGCGGGATGTATGTGCTCAGTACCCAACTACTATTAACGAGATTTCTTCTGTTCAGGCACTCTGATTGTGGTAATAACACGTGGACTTGCTAAGTTAAAATCGGATATTGAAGAGGTGTTTAGAGGGAAGTTATCTATTGCGATATTTAAAAAAATACCGCTTCATTTTGGGGCCCAGGAGCGCGCCTGGTTCGCCTAGCCTTTAATGCGCGCCTGCATATCGGATATATCTAAAGGAGCTTTGTCAATAGATTACACAAAAATCTCTAAAATAATAAAAGCGAATGTGCAGTGAATTTGTGTGTGTATGTGTCTGTCCGTCTGTTGAACCTCTACAGGGAAGATTGCTTGACCTAACATTAACCAAATTTATCGCAACTATATGTTAGAAGGTGGGGATGTACTAGGGATGGGAAAAACCTACCGGTTTTAACCGAAAGCCGATTTTTTTTTGTTTCGGTTAACCGGTTTTTTTTCGGTTATTTTTGTTCCGGTTATAATCGGTTACTTTCTGTAAATATATAACCGGGTAAAAAAATCGGATGGAAAGATGGGCTCGATTTTAGGTTCGATTAGACTAAAATATACCAAGTTATGAAGCTTTGAATTTCAACATCTTAGACCAATCAACGACAACGGTTTCCTCGAGGCGTCTGTTGGTTGGCGGATTACTGAAAGATTCTTTATGAACAGATAAATATTGGCCAATGGAGTGATTTCCTGTTAAAACAATACTAATAAAAAAAGTTTCTACAAACGACGTCTGTTTCTTTTTTATAAAAAAAAAACCGAAACCCGGTTATTTCAAAAACCGATTATTTTGAGCGGTTATAACGGCCAGGTTAAACCGGAGATTCAAAAAATCTGAATAACCGAAACCCGGTTATTTTCGCAAAAACCGCTATCCCTAGGATGTACGAGCTACATTAAAATGTGCCACGCCCTTTTAATGTTGAATTTAAATGCATATTTTTCTTGAGGAATAAAAAAAATGGAGTTGGCGCTGCCAACGCACAGTTAGATGTTACATGATACGGACAGTTATTTGCCAACATTAGGGGCGTTTATGCATATAATGAACATAAAGGGTGCAAGATTACTAAAAGAATACGGGTTAAATGCCTATCACAATTCAAAGTTTAAAATTACTTTGTTGTGAGAACCATGAATATCAAATTAGGCATAAGAGATTCAATTGAATCTATATTCTTGGCGAACAAGCTAGTCTCCGATGTCGGCTAGTACTAAATATAAATAAAAAAATAATATAAATAAAAAATTTTACCACTGTTAGCTAGAAAGAAAATCTAATAATGGAGAAGTTTATTTATTCATTTTAAATATTATTTACAATAACGATTACTCATATCCTCTTTCATTCTATGCGCAGATCCAGAGGTGATGTATTGATTTGCCGAGGGCCGGAAGATAACGTGGAAGTTCCGCAAAGATTGTTGAGGAAATGCAGAAGGACGTATGAAACTTGCGATAAAAGTAGATTAGACTGACGCCAATAGAGAGCACCATCAGAAAAGCAACAACAGATAGTTAAACGCAGAAGATTTTGGGAAAAGAATAATATATTTTGCTAATGAAGATGTAGTAAGTTTTCGTGCGGGATGTGTGTAATCGCCGAGGGTGATGTTTTTCATTTCAGTGGAGTAGATTGAAATTTCTTTTAAGGAGAAGTTCTAGATTTGGTAAGTATATGCACAGTTAAGGAAACATCAAATCTATTAGTAAAATGTTTTATATCTTCACAATTGGACTTAAATCACTCTGTTTTAAAATTCTAAAATTTAAATATTTTGTTTAAGAAAAAGGCACTAAAAAAGTTATTTTTCTTACGAAAGTAAACATCATACAGTGCACTCCCGATTATCCGGGTTAATCACCGGAAGGGATCTCACGGACAATAGAAAAACACGGATCATCCGAAAACTCCTTTTTATTAAAGAAAAAATCAACATCAGTACACAAATATAAAAATTACTTACATTTGCATGCTGTATAACATCACACTAGGAGTTTTCCTTTTAACATTTACTGCTTTAAAAAATCTGTAATGCGTCTTTGCTTCTGCTGTTTGTTCATCTCTTGTCGTATATCGACACATATTTTACGAACCGCAGTAATGCCACCGTAATCAAATCATCTTTGTCCCACATAATCTAACAAATTTTCCACAGATTGTAGAGCAGCACAATGAGAAATTGTATTTCACTCATTTAGTACATCTTCTGCATCAGTACTAGCTGCTTCTCCGTTATCAAGTTTTTGAAGGATTTTTAATTTTTTGTTTAACATTTAAAACGTTTCGTTTTCGTTTCACACCACTCATTTTTACCAGAAAAAAATTTCACGCTACTAACTGACGATAAATGAGACGCAAAAACTAAAGGAACACGTGCGAAAGTGAAAGAAGACGAAGAAGTTAAAAAATGACGTGTCGGGAAGAAGCGCGTTCGCACGAGAATGAGCTAGCAGGACGTGGATGATTCATTTTTCGGAAAATTAGGGGTTGAATCGGTAGAGATTGCACGTTGAGGAAGGAAAAAAATCTATTCTTTAGCCTCCGCCGTTGCGGCTCACTAGTTTCACGAAATGAATCTCTCGATCGAACATCAACATCGATTTTACATGCATGACAAGCGTGAAAATGTTTTTCTTAATTGTTTTTGTGAGTCCGAAATGAGCACGGATAATCCGCAAACCGGATAATCCGCGCACGGATAATAGAGAGTATACTGTATTAGTTTTCATGAAAATACCATGAGCATAGAAATATCTGAAACAAAAAAATGTAAAAAATAAACCGCAAATGAATTTAATCTGGTATTAATTTTCATGAAAATACCGTGAGTAAAATAAAAAAAAAATCGTTAAAAAATTTCGAAATGAAGAATTTAATCTACAAACTGTGGATATTTTTAAAACTTCGGAGCATATAATCGCAAAACACCATTTTAACAACATATTACATTAACGAAAATTAACTTTTCAAAGACATTGATTTCATTTCCCTGTGACATTCTGTTTAATTTTAATTAATTTTTGAAAATGTTTTCGAACGCAATTTCCAACAATGTTTCATTGTTATCGTCTGAAGCTTTTTTGGAACATGCGCGGGAGAGTTCCTTCACCGATTATTCATTTATTATTAGTAAGTTATGGATAGCGTTAAAAATCGTCTGTTTCACTTAATATTTTTATTTTAATTAAACTATTCAGATGACAAATGGATTTTGTTTATTAAAATATTTCTTCTGAAAGTATTCTTTGCATTAAAACTACAAAGACATGAAGATATTTTATCTCGATAACAAAACACCAATAATGTATTACTATGCGGAAGAAGTCGCGGTCATCAGCTA
>BGPR01000750.1:97025-147074 GCA_013235015.1 Araneus ventricosus
TAATATACTTCCTATACAAGAATGTGAAACGACATGGATTGATTTTAAGTTCTTAACCATTTATCTGCAAGTATGCCGAGAGATATAATCAATTTCAAATTCACGAAAACCTCTTTAAGAAATGAAACAAAAAATTCTTAATTATATAAGGATTATATCCTTAATTATGTAATGATTAATGTCCTTAATTAAATCTTTTCCTAAAAGGAAAGAACTTAAAATAAAACTTCATTGTTCCCCTTTGATCATATTTAACCCATTTTCTTCAAACCAAATTATTTTAATGAGTAAGAAAGTGTAACAACAAAACTCTATTTAACGCAGTTCGTTAAAAATCCCCTAGTTCTAAAGATTTAGTTATTCCTGTATGTTAAAAAAAGAACTTTATAAAATAATTCGGTCTCAAAAGTCCTAGATATGCGCATGGAAAAGTTACGATATTTTCGGTTATCATTAAGTATCGTTTTCTTCTCCAATTTCGAGCACATATTATCGAAAAATTGCCCCAAAATATCTTTATTCTTGAAACTAAAATTTAACACGATCGCCGAGTTAATGACCTCCCAAACATGGATCGAATTCCAAGAAGGATCCGGTTTTCAAAAAATAAATTGAATACCTTAGCAACGCGGAAAATGAAACTTATTCAGATTTTAATAGGATAAGAACACAATTTTGTTTGTCCTAAAGAAGCCTTTATTTAAACATCTTAAGTGCATGACAAGATAACGAAGCACAAATGGACGACTTCATGTTTCAACAATCCATTAAATATAAATTAAATGCTGACATTTTGAGTAATCGGACTGTTTATTTTTCGGAAGTTTAGATAAAGAACGATTCATGAAATTCTGAGAATAACTATTTAAAAACTGAAATACAGTTTTTTAACTGTTTATAAGTGTTTTCTTACAAAGCAGTGGTATAATAAATTTAATGAAAACAGTTTTTAAACATACGCTAAACAGTATTTTAGTTAATTATTTTTTATTTTTTAATTTATGAATCATAATATATATATATATATATATATATATATATATATATTCCGTTGTTGTAGTCGTTATAGTAATGAACAGGCCGAGCAAATAAGTACTTTTCATTTATTATTAAAATATTTAAGTTAATTTCAGGAGAGTGGCTGTCATACATGCATCTTAGTTTAGGTTTTCAAGTCAAAAGCGAACAGAAAATCCCTGCATTTTCTCAGATAGGGATTTAACAAATATACACATGATCAAAGTGAAGGGAATATTAGCTATTTTTAGTATATTACGTAAGTGTTTTAGGGAAAAGTCTGGCTCCGAAAGGACGCCGAATTCGCTATTTTTGTGTGCGTGTGGAAGCGATTAAAATATTCTTTTAGTAATAAATATGCCAAACGAGTGATTTAATATACCTTCAGCGCGGGAGATAAAACGCAACTGGAGTTTAAGAAAAGTGATTTTGGAATGCATTAATATTGTACTAAGATTTTAAAATATATAACATTAGACTTTAAAGTAAAATTAAGTGAGATTATATATATATATATATTATTAAAAATAGTGAAATAGTTTGCAAATGATAATATGAAGAATTGCATCATTATTTAATTGTTAATATCAAATTAAAATATGTTAATATAACGTTCTTAAAAAAATATAAATCTATAGTTTAATTAATAATGATGATCTAATATAGTATATATAACATATTTTAGTTAAAATATATTCACAATAAATGCGGAACTGTAATTCGTATTTAGCTTTTGGCATTTTTGCTAAGACTTTGAAGCAGTAAGCATTTAGTTAATTTTCTCGTTCTTTTCTTAATATATTTTGGAGATTTACTCCTATATTTGTTTTCTTTTTCCAACAATTGGCCCTCACAGAAGGTTGGTGCTTATAAATTTCGAAATAATGTGACATAATCGATTCCTCAGGTCGACTGGCATTTGATTGTTGGAATTCCATATCTGGATTGGCTTTTCCATAGTAATAGTTTTAATCTTATTAGCTTTCTGTATTTCATTGTGTGAATAATATTAGGTTATATTGTTAATTATATTTAATTTTAAATGAGAGTTTAATAGGTGTATATGATGAAAATGTTATTTGAGTTTTAATAGTTTAAAAAATATATAATATATATAATCAAACTAAGTTTAAATAAATTAGATAATTAAATGAATATTAATTTCTGAATGCATTATTGAAATATAGCATTGCTGTCGACACTACACATGTGCACAGAATTTCAAAACTATACCACATTAGGAAGTGAGCGAAAGATTTATTACAATATTTCGTCTCTACAAACATGAAACAAGATAAATAAAATAAAAGTAAAAATGTCTTTGAAGATTACATTGCATTGTTCTCTTAATAAATTAAAACAAGTTTTATATAAATAAATCAGCTGATTTAAATTGGTGTTTAGAAATTGAGATAAATCTATCATAAATTCAATGTTTGAAAATATAAAAAATATATAATTTTCAATTACACTTATTTCTTATTTGAGAAGTATTTTAGTGAATTGCAGTATAGATTTATTGATATTATTAAATTTTAAGAAACAGGTATGTTGTTTCAATGATAAAACAGCTGAAATGACGAAAATCGAAATATTCGAAAGAAATGTTTAGATTTAAAATAAAACAATTACTTATTTTTAGTTTGCTTTAAGTTTATGAGAATCATGACGACGTATCATCAATTAATTTTGGGAGCATCCATAATATTAATATGTAATATTTGGAATTCTTCGAATTTTTTTTCTAATTATATCTCCAGAAAGACATCCAAAACATAGACAACCCTTTTGATTAAGATTTGTTGTCTTTAAATAATGAATTGTTAACTTAATAACATAATGAATGCGAGCTTCTATAAGTAATAACTATTTTAGTAGGCTTTTACACAAAAAAATTGTAAATATATTCTTAATATAAATCATGCTTACTGCACTTTGCCAATAATCGTATTTCAAGAATGTTTTCTTGCAGTTTCTGTGTGGTGTGAATAATTCTAAATTAAATAAACTTCTGTATGAACAGAAAGACGCTTAGAAAATGCCGAAAATATAAATCTTAAAAAAGTAAAATAAAGAGCTCTAGTTCAAAAGGTTTTTTTCAAAAATTCAGAAAGGGAACACAATAACACTAGACAACAGAAAAAAACAATTATATGATAGCTTCTAATATTTGAAATATCAGTAATAAATTTATTAATAAATAAACTGTTGCTGATTTTCAATTAATTTTTTCCCCTATTTGGTATTATGGATATAGGCAGGAATCAAAGAGTGTATGCAATTTCCTGGGAAATCATGATCTTCCCTGTAAAAAAATCCAGCATTTTCGAAATCTTGCTTTTGACGCCAAATTTGGCTGCAAGCCCCAGGAAAGCGCCATGGCTTTTGCCCCATCTTCCAATGCTAAATATTAAAATCTCTGACTAACATAAAACTTCAGTGGTATTCAGTGTAATTCAGTGACTAACATAAAACTTAATGAGTATTATATTTTAGAAATACAGAGAATTTATTTTATAAAAAGGGAAATTCGAACCTCTATTTCGAATTATGGAAATATGATAATGTTTTAGGCTTGATTTGCCTGGCTTGATTACATCAGCCATTGCATCCTGTACGTAACGAGTTTTACGTCACGCAATTTAGAGAAAGGGAGACGGCCTAAAAATACTATCATGTGAATAGAAGCAAAAATGACAATTTTGCTTTGGAAAAAATGTCCACAAAAAGATTTTTTTAATTATAACTTTAACATTGAATTATCAAGCGAGAGAGTTAAAGATTTGATGAGTCAATAACATTGGTTTGAATTTCATTCAACGATAAAAAGCATTGATATAAATTATTTTTAAAATTAGTTCTGAAAAATTTACTAATATTAGACAAAATGTTATACGGAAATGAATTTGGTATCTTTGGTAAGCTAATTTTTTGAATTTAAAGATGATTTTAAAACATTTTCTGCTATAATATGCTACTAAGCAATCGAGAGAAAACTCGGTCGGAAACATAGTCAGTTAATTTTTAATTAATTAGAATTTCCAAACTCCATTTCTTAATGAGCACCTACTACACAAGAAATAATAACGTGCCAATTTCGTAGGTTTAAGTCCAACGGTCTGTTCTGTAGAAGTTTGCATTCCGTGAGTTATGATTTTTACATAATGCAATTTACAGAAAGTGTGGCAGCCTAACATCATTCACTAAGATTAAAATAACGAGTCGCGGAGTTGGCTTTGCTAAGCTAAAAATGAAATGAAATTTAAAACTGAGTGAATTGAATAAAAGTGAATTCAGTGGTACATTGGCCGAGTTTCGCCTATGGGAATTCCGAACTATTCAAACAATTTTTCGACCCTTGAGGGGGGAGCAGCTTGTTGCAAACAATGCTTTTCGCGCATGATACGGTCTGCCTTTGATTTGGTATGATAGCTTGGAGAGTTCATACTCTCTTAATATTTTTCATCTTATCAGTGTTCAATTCAGAGGGGAGCACAGCAAGTACGAGCTGTGAAGATGAGAAGCCGTCCGACTCAGCAAGGTGGTTCTCGCTTCTCTTAGGGGTGCAGTAACGGTGGTGTTGGTTTATTAACTGGTCCATCGGCGATGATAGGACGTGCCTATTTAGGGTGTCTCGTAAAGGGGGTTATGCCTGTGTTATTGTCGTGGTAGTCTGTTCTTCCAGTGTATCCGGATGATAAGAAAGGGCTTTGGCTACTTTATAGTTACCAGTGTTCAGAGTTCGAGGCTCATCCCAATAACTTTTTATAGCTTAAAAATGGAATGTATATTCCACAGAATTAGACCTACTTAAACTCATTACATGTTCGCGCCTTTTACTAGTTTTGCTAATGTTTAACCCATCAACCGGCTGGAACGTAGAAAGTCGCTCTCTGATGACCATTCTAAAACCGGTTCCGTCGCAGAAAGTCGTTCTCCGATTATTTCTCTTAAACCGGCTCCGGCGTAGAAAGTTGCTTTCTGTTTATTACCCGAAAACCGGCTCCGAAACATCTGCGTTCACGATTTAGCTACAGAGAGGCCGTTTTCAAAGCATTCAGCTGAAATATTTTTGCCGTTCAAAGGGTTAATGCTCATAAAATTTCAGAATATAATATTGATGTATAATTTTCAATAAATTTAGTAATTAAGCAATTTTTAATAGTCATAATTAAAGCACAGGTTAGCTTACTTCCAAACTGTTAGAGGAGGTTCATCCCAATAACTTTTTATAGCTTAAAAATGTAATGTATATTCCACAGAATTATGCCTACTTAAACTCATTACATGTTCGCACCTTTTACTACTTTTGCGTACGTTTAATACTCATAAAATTTCAGAATATAATATTGATGTATAATTTTCAATAAATTTAGTAGTTAAGCAATTTTTAATAGTCATAACTAAAGCACAGATTAGCTTACTTCCAACCTGTTAGATGAGGTGTATTTATTAGTAATTACGAGTTTCAAGCAGAAATGGACTCTCCAAATTTATCGATTTCCAGGCCTTCTAATTAGACAAAATGCGTACTAAACCTTTCCTTAAAACCATATACAGCGAGTACCTACATTTTTTAAATAACTATGAGTAACCTAATGTAGTAATCAACCTCATCCTATCTCAAGCAAAATACTGTCTTTTAACTAATAACATAATTGGCAAGCATAAAGTATTCGCTTCCCACTCCACCAAACTCTATTATAAAGACGGAGCTTGTCACTTTACTTGGAAGCCTGATGAAGGTCCTGAGAATCTTGAGAAGGCTATGTATAGAAACAAAAACCATACGTTGGGGCATCAGTGCGCGTCATCTTGATATACAGAGAAAGAAAACTGTTTTACCGTCACTGGCTCGAATAGTTAAAGAATTCTTAATCAGTGTTTTGTGGTTAAAAGATTATATAAATAATCTGCTTTCAGAATATTTGTATTGAAGGACAGATAGAAGGAAGCTGTATCACTTGTGAAACACAGTGACGCATGTAATGCGTAGAAATGAAAGGAGATGCGTAAATTTTAAAGCATACATTGTTTGTTACCTTTGCAGGTAATTAATTTATGTTTGAACACTAGCAAAAATTCTTGATTTTTGCCAATTTGCTTTCGTCAGGTCGGTTGCAAATATTTCGTAAAATATGATTCTTTTAACTCAGTAAGAATAGCAGAATTTATTTCGAACTGTGTTTTGAAAGATAATGTTTCGTATATGCTTAAGATGCTATAATAATAATTTTTCGTATGTGCTTAAGATGCTATAATAATAATTTTTCGTATGTGCTTAAGATACTATAATAATAATTTTTAGAGAGGCTTTAAAAATATAAAAAATGAGACTGAAGAATACAAGCAGCAAAAATATTCTTTTTGACCTTTTAATTCATTTAAACAGTTCTTCTTGAGGCATATAGTAGATTTATCATTAGAGCAAGGAAATTTAATAAAATGCTCTTAAAATCCTACTAAATATAAATTTCTTTTTAATATTTAAACCGAAACTATTTAATATTTCAAGTTAATTACGTGTTTGGCAGCTAAAGAAACATTGAATCCCATAACAGTTAAAAATGATGTTATTTCCAAAACTTTAAGAGAAAAATTTATTTTTGAAAATTAATTCGAGGTCTGCAGTTCATTTAAAAATATTTAACTAATTAATTATCATTACTATATTTCAAACATATTTGTTCAATAAGTATTTCTTTATTTACGCATAATTAGTGATAAGAACTAACATTTCAAAATCTGAGCGGAAAAAAATGCGGAAATTTTCTAATTCCCCGATTATTATTTCGTAATGCAAGATGAGAAGTAATTTTTATTTGCAGAATCCGATGCCAAAGCTTTTCATTTTTAATTAACGTAAAAAAAATGTTTGGTAATTTTATCCATTAAACGAATATAAAAGACAATAATTTACAGACCAGTTAACTTTCTCCATCATTAAAATTCTGTAGAATGACACAGAATTTTAATGATAGAGAAAGTTAATTTGAGGATTGGAGAACTTAAATCATTTCAGTAATTGAAATGATTTTCCCCTCATTTTTAGTTTATAACACAAATGAGCTATTTGATTCGATAGTATATTTTGTTTTAACTCTAGAGTACAATCATGAAACAAATTCTAAAAGCTTATGAAAAATTTAAATTTAATTAATACTTCAATTCTATAAGAGCCCGTTTCATAACACAGTTGTAAAATTACGATAATATTATCTTCTTTTTAATGAATAAAAAAAATTACTGAATATTTTTTTAAAATTAAATCACATACAATTACATTCTATTACCCAGAATTCAACTCCACTTTTCAGTTTTAATCGTTTTTCAATTTAAATATTTCATTTAACTTGACTTGTTTTATGATGGAATTTTGTAATTAATTTTTGCCTAATGTACCAAAGGTTTGAAACTTTGTACACTTGTATATTCTTGATGATAAACACTTTTTAATATTTTCTAAACTTAATTATGTGTTAAAAAACATTTAATTAAAATTTTGATTTCGTACCAGTGTTGCCATCTGGTAGTGAGCTTGAGAAACAATAGATCCCAAGATTGCCAAGTAGAAAGTAAATAAAATAAAATAAAATAAATTCTGCTGTTTAGTACACTAATAAATGTGAGATTATAAAATTTATTGTTAAATAAATTTATTTACTGATTTTTGTAAATATGATACATCAGCGAACCAATTTTGTAATTTTAAACATTTGATAATCAATAATACTAATCTTTAACAAATTTTTTAAATTTTTTACAAATACAAAAGATAATGAATAGGCTGAATCGTTATTTTTTAAATGTTTAGAAAATTCTTTAAAGATTAATTAAAGAAAATTCTTTAAGATAATGAATAGACTGAATCATTATTTTTTTAATTTTTAGAAAATTCTTTAAAAATTAGTTAAGTCCCACACGTGAGTGGGAGTTTTCATAAACAGAATGCCCATAAAATTTATGAGTAATTTTAAATAGTTGTGATTTTGTAAGTAAATGTGATAGCAAGATTCTATAAAAAATGACTAGAAAGATTGAAATATCTAAGTTTCTAAAGCAATTTTATTTTTAGAATTTTAAATTAAAAACGGCTTATTTTGCCTTCTCATGGCTTTTGAAGAGAAAGGAACTGCGTTATTTAGTTGGTTTCTTCAACTTTTTAAATCCACTTGGATCAGAATTCTTTTATTTGGTTCCAAACCATCTTCGGAAAGCAGTGGTAAGTTATAGTTAAAACACGTTATACTTTCTCTTCTAGTAGACATGAGTTTCTAAAATGCAAATGAAGAAATTAAAAGACAAATGAAGAAATTAAAAGACAAATGAAGAAATTAAAAGGCAAATGAAGAAATTAAAAAACAAATGAAGAAATTAAAAGACAAATGAAGAAATTAAAAAATCTATTATCTAATCAGATGACCCTTCTCTACTGTAGTTAAGAGACGGCAGAGAAGGGGTCGTCTAATTAGATGGATGGTTCGAATTTCAGACGTGAATAGTGGCAGCATATGTGTTAAGTAAATTTCAAAAAAACTAATTAAAAAAACTAGATTCAGCAAGTTTTTTATCCTTTTTATAAATTATTTCTATCGTATCCTGCTCAGGCCCAGCGTCGCATATAAAAAACACTTACAACATTTTTTGAAACTTTCACTACATTAATTCAAATGCCTCTCAATTTATCGAAATTGGTTGTAGATCTTGTGAATAGATAGCAAAAAATTACCAGAAGTAATTTATCTGCTGAAACGTATTCGAATTGTTTTTACAGTCATTTAGAAATGGAATTTCTTTAAAATTCAAATTTGGTCTTGGGTCTGAGGAGGGTATATACTTACTTTCAAAGTTGAAATTAATTTAAATTGCACGTGAAATTTTTATACACCTTATGTATTTTTGTATCTTTGAAGATGATATTCCATCTTTAAATTAATAGGGTTAGTCTCTTTTAATTAAGGCTTCAGTAATGTATTTCTTCAAGATTTTGTTGCGTTTTTTTCTGTTATCATTATTATAAAATGAAATGAATACCTCAGAAATTGGGAACTACATTAAAAACTTTTTCACGTGTGACGTTACCAGATATAAAATGAGACTTCTCGGAATATTTTATATCTGTAGAATTCGCCAGCGCTTTGAAAGAAGAACAAAATAAGGCTTTGATGTCTGGAGTATTTGAATTTCTGATGTATTTTTTCATGAATTCCTTTCTTCTTTCGGTTCTTCTCTCAAATTTCTGCTCAATGTGTCTACCGTATGGCAAAAGAAATTACAGTGCGAAGATAACATCTTATGTTGTACGAAAAAAAACTATTTCTTTAAAAATGCAAGGAAGCACAAAAACTTTTAAAAATGAAATAGTGTTGACTTGCCTATATTTGCCTGACATTAAATAACGGAATATAAGAAGATTATTGGCCACACAAGCATTCTTCAAACATATTTTATTAAAATTTGTAATATTTTTCTGTTATCTCATTATATTTACCTACATTGTTACGAATTTCTGCTAAATGTATTGGAAACAATTTTGTGCCAGGAAATTGCGAAATATATTAAAATATTGCAGATCCTCAAAGAGCTCTATGTAAAAATATTTCTTCCATTTCATATTTAATTTTATTGCTTATTTTTGCGCTTTTGGGAGAGTCACGTGATATTGATTCAATTTTATGAAAAGCTAAAATAATGAATTTACCGATGATAGTAATCAAAATTAATATTCTGTATTTCTTTGTCAACGTGATATACAATTTCAGTCGAGGTTTCGCCATAAAATAACATAATAAAAATATTAAAACACATTTTTCCTAAAATTTATTTGTATCAAAGGCACCCACCTCCATATTCGGAGAATAATAATACTCCTATGAGACCCAACGATTCTTTCTTGGAAATAGCCAAAATAATGATAATGGGATAAAAACGAAATTTGTTTTATCAATAATTTTTGTATTATATAAATATTTTTTGCATTCTATGAATAATTTTTGTATTCTATATTTTTCGTACATAAACTTTTAGTTTAATCAAAATCCAACAATTTTAATAAGACTAGAAAAATGAAATATAATCAATGCAATAAATAAATCATAAAGTAAAACTTCAACTCGTTATAACACTAAGTACAATAACGGAATATATGCGTTTATCTATTTGTAAACTTTTGAGAACTTTATTAATAATATAATAGCTCAGATCTGTCTCTCGGTAACGCTCTGACGTCACCAACAATAAAACTCGCGCCATAGCACATCCAGGTGTTAAACAGCATTATTTCATTGTTAGAGAACCCAAATTTCAGTAATTTTAAATTTAAAAGAGTTATTGTCGTTCTGATCTCAAATTTAATAGCTCTAGAATACTGAAATAAAATTTTGTATCGATTGATATAAAACTTATCTCTCTATGATCAATAGTTCCCGAGAAATTTTAAATTATATTAATCCTATATTTCAAATTAATTTCCGTTTTTTAATAGAAATCAGTAAATCACGTCAGTGGTGTATCATGCGCGTGATATAGTTTGGACGCCACGATGCATCTGATTATTTTTTGCAATCGTGATGTTATAATTTGATAATATTTTTGGCAACGTTTGACAAGCAGAGAAGTGCTTTGTTTCGATTAGAAATCTGAAATACAAGGAAAACTGTTAAACAACGAAAAATTCTTCACACGGAATGTTGTTTACCAAGAGGTTTTTTGAATAAAGAAATATGTAAATAAAAAATATTTCCTATCAGAAAACATATGTTTATTTTCTTTTCAATCAATGTTAAACATTTCTCTCTCACACATATCTATTTAAACACGTCGAATGTGACGGGAAATCTCTCGAATGAAGACGCAATTTGAACCCTTCATACAATGACGGGTGATTTTCTAGTAACAATATAATAAATAAAAAACAGCCATAATAACACAAAAAAATTCAAAATTATTTCTGCAAAGAGTAAGCTGAAAGATGAACTTTGAAATTGAAAAAGGGTACCGTTCTGTCGAACCCTTTGATGACTGTTGATATTGGCAACCTTAAAAAAGATGTCTGAAGTATGCACTGATTGCTGAATCCTCCCAGCTGGAGCCACCAAAGAGGCGGAAGGTTTATTTTTCTTAAATAAAAAATAAAATAGTTTTCGCCATCTTATTTGAAAAATATTTTTCCAACAAAAGGTTTAGCATTCTCTTTATTTCGATCTTCACAAGAACAAAGTTGCCATCTGCGGTCACCGGCATTATCCCAGGGCGTAGTAAAGTCTCATTAGAAGAATCATGATCACTGGAACGGTTGAATTCTGCATAGTCAGATGGCAACTCTTTAGTCTGAAATTCACTATAACAGCTTGTCGACTCTGTGTCTATCTGCGAGGTTCTTATTTTTATTAGTTCGTTCAGGAGGCTGCTCAAAGTGTTCTAAAATTTTTCGGTGTAGAATTTTGGACAGTTCGTGTTCATTCAGAATCGTAATTCAAGCTTAAAAAATCCCCCTCACATGAGGACACCTTGAGTACGTGAATGAACAGTCCTGGGATAAGTAAACGGGTTAGCTCTTCCTCTGGGGATATAGTAAAGGCCGCGGTGGCCTAGTGGCAAGGTCTCGACCTCGGGGCCGGAGGGTACCAGATTCGAAACCGGATTCCACCGAACATCCGCCGTGTATGGGGCCTGCTGCCCGCTAAATCATACGTAGTGGCCAAACGTCCTCCCGTTGGTCTGGCGCAAAAATACTCACACTGGCCCCGCCTACCCAGGAAGGGTGTAAGGCCGGTAGAGGACCAGAGGGGAGAGAGCCGCTCTACCAGCATGTGGAGGACGGGATTTATTGGGCACAATAAGATGATACAAGCATTGCCCGAACAGGGGCAGTCATTTTAAATACAAGAGAGCTGGGAGTGTAAACATGATTCGACCGGAAGTTTGGAGAGGGGGTGGCAGCTCAGGTGTCTTTCTCGTCATCTGACCGCGGTTCAAAATTACGAGGCCCGTCCCTAATTAGCCCTCTTGTTGCTACAAAATGGGACGTTAATCTAACCTAAACCTAAAACCTGGGGATATAGTAATGGTAGTGTGGTCGTGTTGGCCACATCTCCGATGTCGGGACTTACCTCCTCTGGGAGGGGTTTATGCATACGTCGAAGATGGTCATTTTTAACTGACCACAGTACCTGTGCTATTATGGTGACGGCTCGATAATTCAGTACAAGAGGTCTAAGGCAAGACGGGAGTAAATTTTTTATGGCTGTAAATTCGCTTGCTATAGTCTTCTTTGAGTTTTTAACTCTTGAATCCCGATGCGACTTTTTTCTTCTACTCCTTTAAAACCAGGAGTTTTGGGAGAAAGTGACATGAATTGGACTCTTCCAACATGGGTGGTCACTTACTCCACCACCCCAGCCCTGCTATAAATTTCGCTTAAGACGAGGGAAATGGGCTGTGGTTGGCAAGGATAATTGGATCTCAGAACCTCCCCTCAGAAGAAGTCAACCGCCTCAGACCGGGCTTCGTCGTTGATAAGGGGACATTTTTAGAACGCCCGGGACCGCCTCGCTTGGTGTGAGAGGGTTAAATGGAACTTTTATCCAAAGGAATTATACGCATTATGTTTATGTTTTTGATAAATTTTGTATGTGCACATGAAAGAAATTTTAATTAATACACTTACGATAAAATTTCACACATTTTAATAATTAACAATTTTCAATTAGCAGATAAAGTTTTAATGAAAGAAAATGTAGGCGTAGCTACAAACTTCGAATTCCAGCTATGCCTGATATTTTTAAATAATAAGAAGTTTCAAGCACAACTTTTCACTCTACATTTATTAATTCATTTTCCTTTTAATTAAACAAAATGCATACAAGACCAATCCTTCAAAATTAAAACAGCGAGAACTTTCATTTTTGAAACAATTATGAGTCGCTTAATTTAGCAATCAACTCCGTCCTTTCTTATGCAAAACAACATCTCGGAAACAAACTATCAGTTTGGCAAGCATGAAGTATTCACTTCCCACTCCGTCAAACTCTATTATAAAGGCTAAACTTGTCCTTTCTTCCTGGAAGTCTGATAAAAATTCTGAGAATCTTGAAAAGGTTATTTATAGAAACAAAGCCATAAATTGTCATAACCGCACGCTTTGTCTTGACGTATGAAGAAAGAAAACCTTTTTATCGTGACTGGCTTGGAATAGTTACAGAATTCTGAATCAGTCTTCTGTGGATGTGAAAGGATTATATAATCCGCTAGAAAAATATTTGTATAAAATTATGTCAAAAGAAAAGCAATCACTTATGGAAATGGGCGGGAGGATTTGTGAAACATGAAAATTACAGAAAAAACAACAGATTGCTATAATGTTTTGAAAAAAGTAACTTTTTTTGTAGGCAATTGTATTGGCTATTCACTCAAAAAATTAATTGTTCAGCAACGGATTCCGAGACTACCACTTTTGGACGATTTCACACCGGAAAGGGGTGTCAGGCAATGATTAATATGAGCGCATTTCCGGAGTTATTTGTTAGATCACTCTCAGTAAAATGTAAACATCACCCTTCCATTCTTCACTTTCCCCCTATTTTCATGAAAACAACTCTACCGCCACATGCGCAAAAGAGAGGAGGGTTTCCGGATCCGTTGTTAAACAATATAGGTATCGCAATATTTTTATATAATTCAATTTTAACTTGACTTGTTTCATGTTTGTAAAGATGGAATTTTGTGATCGATTTTTCACTTACTTCCTGATATGCTGGAGCAGCGATTCCCAACCTTTTTAGTTCTGCGGACCATCTAAAAAATATTTTGAGGCCCACGAAGTAAATATACAAATAAAAAATACATATAAATAATATGCGCGTATTTGTCAGTGATTAATAAAGCTTGCTCTAAAAGCAGTAAAAATATATTGATTATAAAGCAAAAATTTTATTTTTATTATTCAGCTGTCACAATGTAAGAAAGCAATTAAAAACTAAAACAAAAGCAGTCAAAATTCAAAATAAAACTCAATGGGATTTTAGACATTGTTTATCCCTAGGAGAGAGTCAATATCTGGATTAAAACTCGACAGTTTCGACCTCAAATCTTTTTCTACATTCAGTTTATTTTTGAACTTACGTTTAAAAAAAACTAAAGTTATTAATACACGTTCACACAAATAAGTGATCGAGAATCCCATGAAATATCTCAGAGCAAGTTTGGCAATGGCTGGATACTGTTGCCGAACGTTTATCCAGAACGGAAACAGTGATTTTAGAGTCTGGTCACATGATATTTCAATTAACGAGTCCTCTTCCATTTGATGGTACTTTCACTTTTTTTTATGTAGTCTTTTTCAAAAGGATTTCTGATCCATTGGTTCTTATCTTCAATTTTCAGGAAGTAACACCTAAAAAAATTTGAAAAGGCCTACTAGCTCCCCTGACTTCGACTTTTGACTAGCGTGCCGCGGCCCAATCATACAAGTGGGCCTCGACCCATAGGTTGGGAACCGCTGAGAGGATTGAAATTTTGTATAGTTGTTGCTTCCCGATAACAATACAACATTTTAATAATTTAAGAGCTCTTAATTATCAATTAATATATTATTTTAATTTAATATCGACTTCGTAGATGTGGCGCCATTTAGAGCTCAATTTGAGAAATATTAACTTTCCGATTCCAGTGGAACCACAACATGAATTATGTAATAAGTATAATTTATACGTATAAGTATTAATTGATAAGTATAATTTTTAAACGCTTTTTATAAGTGTAGTAAAAGTTATTAAAACAAAATAATTAAATATAAAACTCAAAAATCACGCAATATTATAAAGAAATTAAGGCACAATGAATATTATAAGAAAATCCTAGCCAATTATTAAAATTTAAAATATTTTATAAATGTGAATCGATTAATTAGTTAGATTGAAACCATTTGTTTCACTCAAAGTCTCCGGTGGCCATGTGGAGATTTTAAAGAATAGCATCAGCTAGTTGATATATAAATTTTTGTCTTTTACACTAGCATCATTTCTAAAATAAGCTTTTCTTATTTTATGAAAAAGAAAGAATAATATACCAATAAATTCCCTAAATAAATATTTTTCATTAAAAACAAAAGAAAATTTTGACAATACATATAGAAATATCCGCCAATAATTAATTTGTTTCAATTTCATCATTTTATTTATTATTAGAGATAAATAAATATTTGCTTATAATATATTTTGAAATATATTTATATACAAATATTTGCTTAGAAGGAGTATCCTTCCCTCAAATTTATCGTATACTAACACAATATGGCACGTTCTGTTCATTTCTCCTGATAAGATTCTGTGTTTCTGAGATGTAAGACAGAAGAAGAGCCAGTGCTCGCATGTGAGTAGTGTAGCGAGAGAGGCAAGAATAATTTTGTGCTTCGTCGTATAATGAAGAAAACAGTTTGCGCTTGGACGTACTTTTTTTCGACCAATCAGAACAAAATTAGAGACCGCGGTAGCGGTGGCCCAGTGGCGACTTCTGTGCCGGAGGATTCCTGGTTCGAAACCCGATTCCAATGAAGATCTGCCATGTAAGCCTGGATTATGTCCGAAATTTGATGCACATCCACAATTCTAATGTGAAATTTCGCCCGTCTAGCTCTTTGCGTTAACTTGCTCGTATGGACACAGCTTATCATTGGATTTGCGTATGTGCATCAAATTTTGGAGCTAATCCGTTAAGTGATTGACCCTCTGTCTCTAGATCCGTGTGTATGTGATAAGTTGATGTATGAAATTTGATATGATGTCTTGTTACCAGAAATGTAAATCTAGGTTAAATTTTGGATCTGTTTAGTTTAATTATATTAACGTCTCGTTTGCAGCAACACGAGGGCTATTTCAGGACGGACCTTGTAATTTTGAAAAACAGTCAGGACGAGGACGACACCTGAGCTTTCACCCCTTCTCGAAACTTCCGCACAACACCAGCGCACATTGCCGAAATATGCGAAAAAGTTGGCCAAAATTGTTAAATAATAAAATTATATAATTATTTGTTTTGGATATTTTGGGTAGACGTAAAAATTAAGAAATTTTCAATTAATGAAAAGATTCAAAGACCCTTAAACAGTTCTTACACTATAATCATTAGAAAAATAAATAAAATAGCAGCAGTTGACTTCCGTGCAGTATTGCCTTCATTCGTGGTTCAGCTCGTCAACCACGAGACCTATTTACAATTTAAATTTATCTTGGATTCTTTTTTTAAAATTTCAAAAGTATTTTTATTCTCGTCCCCCACCCGCGTTTGCCATTTGCATAACGTAAGTCTATGTGGAAAATATAATAAGCACTAGAAGAATCTAATCCGGAAATCTAGTGTGGACAGTCAAGATTATAGATGGTTTTCAATGATTGCTTTAAACAAACTTAAAGTTATGCTTAAACTGTTTGCTTGTGGTTGGACACAAATTACATTTTTGGTTCGTTGAGTACTCGTAATAGCGTTTGCTGTTACCACTAATTAAAATTTTTTTCACTAGTTGTCTGTTGGATTCAAATCAGTTATCTAGCTTGTCACATATACAGCTTCTTGTTTCTGAATTTGTATCGATAACTGAACGAACTGGAGTCGTACTGGTCTAAGATATCGAGATAACTGAACGAACTGGAGTCGTACTGGTCTAAGATATCGAGATAACTGAACGAACTGGAGTCGTACTGGTCTAAGATATCGAGATAACTGAACGAACTGGAGTCGTACTGGTCTAAGATATCGAGAACACGGTCGTGGATGATCCGCAATCCAGTATGCTTTTGTTCATCTCTATTCCACAAAACTTCAACTGGAACGAGAGATGCGACAAAAATGCTGGCATCTGTAGATGTTATATCTCCGAAGAGTTGTTTATATTCAAATTGTTTCGAGTAACTGTCAAAATCCCATTTAGTAATTTAAAAAAATATTTTTACTATTGTCCTCGAATGATAAAAAATCTTTTTCTAACAATTTAATCAGTTGCTTTACAGTTTGGTTAAGAAAGTCTTGTAAAACCACTTGCGTTGAAGCTTCATTTACAGGAATATTTTCTGCACAAATCTTCTTTTTAGCTTTTATTATGACCTCAAAATTAGAAAACAAAGTGGAATGAATCAGTAATGGTAAGGCCATGTCTTCCCAGTCGCGTAGTGACCGGGGGTCAAGAGGGTATCGGTGCCCCTTGCGCCAGATTGAAGGGGCGCCATGGAGTCAAAACAATACTAAGTTTGTATTATTTTTAAATCAAAATATGATGAGAGGGCTTGAATATAAGCCATACCTAGGGCATCATTTACGCTTGCTAGGCAGCTGATGACTACTGGGGTAAAAAAAATAATATTATGATACTAGCACCCCTTACCGTGCTAAGCCACTGTTCATGTTCACAAAACGATAATGAGCTTATGTCACTTTTTAAAGTCAACCACAATGAAGGGGTGAAAAAATTCCATGCTCCGGGGCCGTTTAAACATGCTAAGCCACTAATTATGACGGAGGGGGACGAAGAAATCATGTTATATCCCGGGCGCTACTTAGCATCGCTACTCCACTGTGTCGTCCGATATGTCCCATGTCCATTCATCCGGTTCGGTTGCCGTAGCGGCATCAGACACGGGGGCGTGGGGCGGCGTTCTGTGTCTGCCTATATTGTAATTATTTTTGGCACTCAAATAGCGAGATTTTTTACTTTTCAGTGTGTCTCTTTATTCTCCATTTCATTCAAACAGTATGCATTAGACTCTGTATCTGTTTCCTCTCTCTTGCGCTCTTTCTATCTGTTTCTCAGTTTTTCTTCTTATAATTCGTTTACTGCTGTCTTCAAAAGCTTTTAATGGCGCATTTTAAAGACGCATGGTTAAAATATAACAAATAGTTTTTTCAAATTGATTGGTAATCCGAAATTTGATTTGATAATTTTCTTATTTCAGAGCCTAGTAGTTCGCTATCAGCGTATAAAAGCAAGTAAAATTTAGGCAGAAATTGTTTTTTCTGGATACTTTTGTTCGTAGAAGAATGCTTTTTATACTATATATCAATTGTCGTCGAATAGTTGATCGTGATGCAACCGAATTTCCCCTAAAAGAACATAAATAGAAAAATTTGTATAGTTACTAATGCAATAGAACAACAAAAAAATTCAAAGTAGCAAGAAAATTTGTTTTAAATAGAAAGTTACTAATATAAGCTTTGTGTAAAATTATTTATAATGCCAGAAATCCTTGGAATCCCACACTTTACCTTTCAATGATTCTATTATAACACATAAAAAATTCTTTCGCAATTAAAAGACGATTTTTTAAAAAAAAAAAACTGTTTGTTTCCTATCAGTAGGAGATACAAAGTTTACACGTACCTTATTGATTAGTTTCCCTATCGAAAACAAGCCACTAGATGAAATCGATCAAAAATATAATATAGAAAACTTTAATGCGAATGTAGAAACACTTACAGCCTTGAAAAGAATTCAGAAATGACATAGCAGTTTGCATGTCATTCACATGTCGAAAAGTACTCAAAAAGTAGCGCAATATATAAGACTATCAATATAGTTAAGTTTTACAGCTTTACCAAGAAGTTTAAAAAAACTCTTTTTGGCATATTTCACCACTGTGCAGCGGCACGATATTTTATCCCCTGAGTATGATTTAGCGCATAGCAAGCACACTTACACGGCGGATCTTCAGTGGAATCGGGTTTCGAACCTGGAACCCTCCGTCCACGAGGCCGAGACCTTACCACTAGGCCACCGTGGCTCTGTAAGGGTGAACAGACAGATAGCCTTCCCTTAGTTGGATTCCCTCAAACATTTGATGGATATCTTCAGTTTTGGTGTCGAGGATTTGATGTCATATCAAATTTCAGCCATCCTACTAAATTCGTTTGAATTGTCGTATTCAGAGACAGACAGATACAATTCCAGAATTTTTTCAGACTCAGGGATGTCTAAAACGTGGAAATTTGAAGTCGAATTTTTTGACAATGAGACTTTGTTCGTATACGAGAAAGTGTTTACTTTATATTATAAACACAAGAAATAACTATAGAAAGTAAAAGAAAATACTATATAGTGAATTGCTGTTCTCGAACTAATTATATTTTATTTTATGCATTTAAAGAAAATATATACTACAGAAACATCAAATAATGCTGCATTTTTCTTGTTTTTATTATCTGAATATCTTAAAATTCTTAATTTTTATGTGTTGCAATTCTTGAAGAGAAGAGGAAAATGTAATGTGCTAAAAGTATTAACCCCCTTAACTGGTTTGTTCTTTCAACTATCTAATATTTACAATTCTATATTGAGAATACGTTGTCATTCTAATTTATCTGACAACCTAAAGGCCATTTGAAATGTTTATGGATGCCACGTGATTTTTGTACCTAATTATAACATCTGTGAACGACTTCGTTTTGGTTCATAAGTTTAAAATTGCATTAATTCGATGCACGTGCAGCGTACGGGCGGGTAAAGTTGAGGGGTTAAATAGCTTACATAATAACTTTAATTATTTGATAGAAATCTGAAATGGAATTAACAGCATTCTACCACGTTTCCTGACTTAAATGTTAATTGCCGCTAAAAGGGCTCTGAAAATGTTTGTAAAAGATAATTAAACGGAAGAAAAAACGTGTTTCGTAATGACTGCTTTCCGGCAGTCGCGTCTTCTATAAGTGCCATAATAGTTTTCTGGGAAATTAGGCACTTGTGAAACATCATTTTTCAAAACTCAATTCGGATTAAATTCTCTTGTTTACACGGAGTGAAAAGAGTAATCTTTAACAAATTATTTGCAACCGAATCTGTAAAAGTAGATTTGTTAATTAATATTTTTCTAATTAATTTCAACTTTACGTAATTACGTAAATTATGTAAAGGAATATTGTAAAAGTTTTAAACTGTGTGAAAAATTCTTATGAGGAGTTGGAACCTTAAGTCCGTTAACCCTAACCCTGTTACTTCAATGTACCTTTTCTCAAAATCTTTGAAAATTTTATACAAGTAAAGTACATCTTTTTCATTATACTGAAATCAGCTGTTTAAAAAAAACTCAAAACTTTATTTTTTACAATTTTTTTGTGTCAAAATAGGGTAAAATTTCACTATGTCTAATTAAATATTTTGTAAATTTATAAAAAATTAAAAATTAACCAAAAGCTCATCTCAGTATAAAGAGAAAGGTGTACTTTACTTCTATAAAAAAATTTCAAACATGTATCTATAACAGATTTTGAGAAAAGGTACATCGAAATTGCCAATTTCACATTTTTAGTTCTGACACAAAAAAATTTGTAAAAAATAAATTTCTGATTTTTAAAAAAAATTATTTCAGTATAATGGGAAAGAAGTACTTTACATGTATAACAAATTTCAAACATGAATCTATAACAGATTCTGAGAAATGGTACATCGAAGTAACAGGGTTAGGGTTAACAGGGTTCCAACTCCCCTTAAAAGCTTTCAAAACTCTCAAGTAATTGCATTACATCATTCTTCTGTGGAAATAGAATATATTGACAACATTTTATTGTCATGAAAGTACAGAGCTTAACCATATCTATATCCTTCGCCATTAAACCCCAAACAAACAAACCTACAATCAGGCATAAAAATCATTAAAGTATTATATTACAAAGCTTTGGAATGTTTTAAAAGCGTCAAAACATGATATGCTTTTCATATTTTAATATTTTAATTTTTTGTATCATATATTTTGTTTCAAAAAATGTTTCATTCACATGTATAAATAAAACGTTATCACGTGTTTAAAAATAAACATGTTTCATCAAATCCTTCATTCACGTGTTTTGGCCACTGTCAAAGTTATGATAAAAAATATTGCTTTTATTGGACATTGACTCCAAGGCAGAATTTTTACTTCTGCTTTTACTTTTTCGCTTGCACACCTTTTAATATGCATGCACAGTAATCCAATGTCATTAGTTTGATTACTCTCTCTCTCTCTCTATGCGATGTTTCATTTAATTTTCACAAATTTTTAATTGATCCTGATGACTATGTCATTCAAGTTTACTGAGTTCCGTTCCTACCGAAGGGACAGGATTCTAGGCGAAAAAGAAGGAACCCTGTGCGCTGTTTCTGTTCTTCAAGCTTGTGCATTGAAACAATAGCTCAATTCCTTTTAGTAGGCTAAATAAATAATCATATAGAAAACACGAATGAAAATTTAAATGCAAAACTGCCAAAATAGACACAAAAAAAAACCTAACGAACGGCCTTCACTATCACAGTGGTCTAATCAGCTTGGGATCCTCAGTAACTTTAACTGTGTAGTCTTCAAAAAAGTGTTATGTGCCTGCCTGACCTTGACTACCTGGAAATAGCGAAATAAACAGCCATCGAAGAATCTGCCCATCCACCGATAGTTCATTTTTTTTATTTATGATGTCCAAATTATTCAGAACTGATGTCGGCTAAAACGGAATGGAAGACAGTTTAAAGAAAGATAATGAGAATTGTTCTGTTCATTAATGAATGTACTTATTACCTATAGTAACTCCATTTAAATATCATCATATACCACATAATAAACGACAATGATAAAATACACTACGAGTTAACATTGAAATAGAAATATTCAAATTGGCATATTTTAATTATATTTTCTATATTTCGAAGAAATTACTGAGCTATATGGATAACTTTAATGAAATCTCGAAGAAACATGTAGAAATCAAATTTTTTTATGAATAATCTCTGCTTGATATTCATAAATGGTTGCATATTTCTGAGGCAAACACCGAGGCAAAAAATATAGAGAATTCCATTTGCGAAGTGAAAAAGTATTCTTTCTAGGAAATGACCTGAATGTTTTCCCGAGTTGTAATATGATTTAAAGAACAGAAGACACTATTTCAGACCAAATGTTTCAGATTTTCCATCCACTTTTTGTTCGAGTTTCTGAGAAATTTGAAATTCTGTTTCAAATTAAGTTAATTGCAAAACTTTTCCAGCGGAAAAGCACTCAAAGCAGAATACAGTTTTTCAGGAATTTTACGATTTTGTGTAAGGTTAAATAAGCAAAAAACATCACTTCACCATTTCGAAAAACTAATGTCTAAAAACATGAAATAAAGCGAGGTGTATATTTATTCTGAGTATCCAAGATGAAGAAAACCGACCAATTTACAAACAATTACAAAACAATTTACAAACGAATGAGCAGAAGCTCGCTAAGACAAGACAAATCAAGGAGATACATACGACAGAGGCTTTTAGACCCACCGGCTCTTACAGTTTCCATCAGCATCAAGAAAATGCAAAACAATAATTAAGAATTTAAAAGTATATTATAAAAAAGAAAATATAATAAGTCTAAGAATGTGAAATAGTTACCATATAATTAATAGCAAGATTTAACCCTCTGAATACTAAGAATTCTCAAAATCTGAATACATTTGTATACGGAGGTTTGCTTACTAATTGATCTGTGGAATGGATTCTTCCGCCCCGTTCCCCCTTTTCTCCTCACTACGGGTGGTGGGAGATATGAATGGCAAACCTTTCATCTCTCATCCCTACCCTAAAGGTCACTTTAACTCTATCGTTACGGGAAGGTCCGAAACGTCCCTTCAAGCAAAAGACGGCGGTCGTCCGAAACGTCCGAATATCACTGTAAAAGTTCCACACCCTTTCATTAAGTATGATTAATTTCACTCCCGCGGCGTACGCTTTCTTCCTTAGCGTGGCTCCTCCAGATGGGTTAGTGAAAAGCGGGGAAAAAGGAATTCTTAGAATTCGGACAGTGTCAGCTGCCATTGTGGTTTTTAAGGGAGGAAGTGAATTTCCTTTACCTTTGAAAGAGGAACTCGGGCGTTCCCGCATTTTGAGATTCCTCCATTATATTGGTCTTCGGAATCAGAGGGTTAATATCCACTCGCCCAGATGCCTCTCCCCCCCTTTCGGAACAGCAACCGACCGAAATCCGTCCCACTAGTAAGCGGGGTTTACACGCGAACAGTAAAACCGACAGTAGGATGTCGCTGTCAAGTTCGGACAGAGACTTGCCGTGGCCCGGTTAAAACTTTTATGATTCTGCGCATGCGTCATCCCTTACTGTCGGTTTTACTGTTCGCGTGTAAACCCCCCAGTATAGAAGTTGCATGGCCGGTTAAGGCCGCAAATAATAACATAAGATATAAAATAATAATAATCGTATAAGATATTAATAATAAAAAGCATGATAAATATAGATAATAGAATAAAGGAGAGGGTAAATAATAAATAAGACGAAAATAATATAAATATACGTTAATTAGAAACAATGTTAATAATAATTAGATATAACATATATAAAGTTCATATCCACATATTTAGCAATGTAGGGGGAGGTGCTGTAGGTACCTCGTTCCCCTTTTTTTTCAGTTGAAAAAAAAGTGGTCAAATCAAGTCTAAAATTGAAAATTTGGGGTACTTTAGAAACATCAGGAAATCAGCATTGTAATACTCTTTTGTTTTTCCTCCAACTTATCGCGTTAAATGTAAAATTTTTAAAAACTTGGCCAAGGTACAATACTATGTTGTACCTTGGCCACCGTCACGGCAACAAAATGCGACATTATCACGTATAAATTTGGTACAAAACTAAGCTTTTCAAAATCATTGCAGGATATTTAGGTGGATATGATATATGAACTATAAATCACAACTGAAAAAGGATGTTGGTTTTCTTAAAAATATGTATATAACTAGTTACAAACTTTTGTTTGCGCAAAAGCAAGTTATGTATTAATGACTTTAAAATTATTCGGACTAGGAAAAAAACTACTAGTCTTAAAAAGAAAGTTATAAAAGAAAAATCTCAGTGTAACTTCTAGCCGACTTCGGTGACCACCTTGCTTGCCGAGAATACTGTTCTGTTTTGTTCAGTTGAATCCATTATGCATAATTTAGTATTCATGGTTCCATTAAAAAAATGTTTACCTCCCGATTTACTTAATATCTAATAGGACTTACAGCTTTCTAAAAAAAGTCATGCATAAAAAATGAAGTAAAATTAATTACGCTATTACCAAAGAATATGAAAAAATAAGCAGAATCGCCATTCCTCATCTTTCAACAACAGAAGAGGAACGCACAATTAAATATTTATAAAAACAATGAAGACGGCTGGAGTTGATTGCAACAACCAAAAGCATTGTTGTAAATTATGCATAAAAATATTTTTAAAAAAAATTGCTGAAATTAGAGAAAAAAAATTGTATGTCAATTTGTAAGGAGTTGTGAGAATTTATTTTCTGCTATAATGTTTTTGAAATATATCGCCAAGAAACACAAAAATTTTGCTCACTTTTTGATTAAATGAAATTAAAATTCAATTTCTAAACAATCTCTCCAAGGTGCACATTCACACCCTTTAAGGTATATTTGTGCCGCAATTTGCAGTTCTAGATCCAGTGGTATGCCCTGTAGAAGGCCAAGGCACACAGACAAACACATTCTCCTTTATTAGTAGTAGAGTTAATTGTTCAACAAAACAAATTTTTTTATATAAATTTTAAAAAAACAACAATTCTCCGAAATAGGAAAAAAAACTAAATTAATAAATGTTATAGTTATAAAATGAAACTGGAAATCTATATTAGCCTCGGCGATAAATTAACGGTGCACGTAAAATCATGACAATATCTACGACTTTTATATTGAAAAGTTATTCAAAATCTGGTTATGTTATGTGTTAGGAATTTCGTTACGACTTTTTCATATGGCAGGCAGGCAGGCTCTTAACCGTCCCTTATATATTTTGTGCTTATTTACGACAAAAATTTATTTTAGCCCACTTTTTGATCTTGATACAACACTGCTCTATGGTACATGTGGTATCTCTTACAGGTGGCCAAGGTACAATACGATACACTTGGCTGAGGTAATTATTTATGCTTTTAATGATTAAAAAATCATTTTAATGTGTGTGCCAGTTATGGAACTAAAATGGGAACAGGTGAAAAATAAAAAAAATATTTTTCTGGAAAATAAGAGGAACATTTAATTCCTCCAGAAGCTTGCGCCGGCTTCCGAAATATTGTTTCTTTACTTCAGTTGAAAACTTACAACCCGAGATGACCACGTGCAAGGTGACAGTATTGCCAGTCTAAACAAACCTTTTGGATGGGAAAGCAAAATTTCTCTACACTCTCGTTTCGATATATCGACAATTGTCCGAGGTACGACCCTGGCCGAGGTACAGCACCTTTCCCTATAACACGGTCAAAGTATCAAATTAATATACAGCTAAGTGATAATGTGCAGTAGAGATTTCGGTATATTTTGCAATGTTCTTGATCCCTATTTTTCCAGTCTTATGCTAAGCCAATTGCAAAATTCCCATAGTTCTATAACTGTTTGGAACGAGTTTTCCCCGTATTAGTCTGTACTTGGGGCATTCGTCTGTGTCATGTCCGACGTTTTCTTCATCAGTTCTTATTAGTTATTCTCAGTATATGCGCAGTTGCTGAAAATTCAGTTTAGTCTAAGTGGAGTAATTTCACGCAAAGAGACACTCTTCAGGGACGTTACAGTTCCATGACAAACGCTCCTGTGCGTGGCATTTAAACATGCATCTGTCATTAATATTTCACGCTTTGTTCATTCTTTCTGAAAAGAAAAATGATTTATTTTTCAGCTTTTGGGTGTTACAATACGAAAGGGAAAGGCAATAGGGGCACGAAGACGGTTTTCAAATTTACAGTCACGAATTCTTAAAAACATCGATTATGAAAATTGTTGGATTGAAAAATTACTGATTGGAAATATGGATTGTGAAAGAAGTTCTTAAGACGCTCTACTTTGCTCTATTAGGCCTAACTCTAATAATTGTAACCATCACGCTAGTCTACATATTTATTAACGGTTTTAAAATGTACTTCTTATAAACTAACAAATAACAAAGGTCTGCCAAAAAAAAAAATTCAGAGCTGCATGGGATATTTTTGGTAAATTTTATGTCTCTTAGGGTGCTGAATCCAAAAATGACTTCCATTTCCCTCCATCGCGTGCAGTGTTTTTGCAAAACATGGGGAGTTTACATTAAAAAGAACAACTGCGATGAAAAAAATCAATATTTTATTACAATTAACTATGCATAATTTTTCTTATAATTGGAAAAAAAATATTCTTTCATGATATATTTAACACTACACGTGTACTCTTTAGGTCTGTGAAAAATTTTCTTCTTCTCTTTGACGCTCCTCCGAACACGAGTTCGCTTACCATCTTCTGTTTCACGCCTGAGCATCCAACAGTAATCAGCTAGCATGTTGATGTCCTATCTTCCTTGGTATCGTCTCTCGATATCACGGACATCCTGGTGAAATCTTTCACCCTGCTCTTCACTATATAGGATTGTAGGAAATGAACTTTTAAGCTCATCTTGCATCCTTGAGCTTCATACGCTGTCAACATGCGTTGTACAATAGTTTTGTAGAGAGAGTCTTTAGTATTCGCTAAAAACCTGTGCACTACATCCTTAAAAGAGTCGCACGCTTCTTTTTCATTGTTCCTCATTGCTTCTGAAGAGAGGGAATCGGATAACAGTTTTCGTATGTAGGGGCCAGTTAAAATCCCCTCTTTCAACTTGGCTTCTCACAGTTTTGGGAACTAGGAACACAGATATCTGAAGCATTCCCCATATTTAGGCAGTTATTTAATAAACTGCTTCATAAGCTCTAATGGTATATGAAGAGGTGGTAATAAAACCTTTTCAGGTGGAACCAAGGTTGTATTTATGAAATTTGTTTCGCCTGGTGTTATGGCACCTCGAAGTGACCAGTCAGTTTTGGTCCAATAGAGGTCTCTGGCTCGACTGTCCCACAAACATAGGAAGCAGGGATATTTTGTGTAACCTGCCTGATGACCCAACAACATGATTAGCATTTTGAAATCTCCACAAACCATCCAACGATGTTCTTGGTAGTTACTTTTCTCAAAAATCATGGACAAATCATTATAGTTTTCTTCCAAATGCACCGATTGCCCAAAAGGAAGCGATGCAAATGAATTACCATTATGTAGCAAGACTGCTTTGAGGCTTGTTTTAGACGAATCTATGAATAGACGCCGCTCAAATGGATCATATTCTATGTCAAAGCACTTCTTTAGTACTTGAACATCATTACAGAAAACGAGAGTTCCCTCTTTGGAGAAAAACTAAGAGAATCCCTTCCCTCGGTGCCTATACCAGGAGAATGAAGTTCCGGGTGTCAGCAGAATTTCATTTTTCAGTCTTGACCCTAGCAATTCAACTCCATCTTTAGAAAGGCATAAATCTCTAACTAGACTATTAAGCTCGCTCTGAGAAAATGGTTGGGGTTCCTCATGAACAGAAAAATCTGATCTAGATTCGTCCTGGTGAGGTAATGTGTCTCCATCCTCAGAATCACTCCGGATATCATCCAAACTTGAAGGTGGGTGTCACTCTTAGAAATATGAAATTAATATATAAAATCTTTATTAGATATCGTTTTTGATTCAAGAATATGATACCAGATTTCAGGTAAAAAAAAGGGAAATTTTACGCTTAATTAAACTAAAAACGTGAGTTTTGCAAGAAAACCTGACTTGATGGAATTTTTTAATTATTTTTCCCGGTTTCAGTGAGTAAAAATCTATATGAAACAGTCAAAAAATCTTATGCAGTTTTGTGGTTGCAGACCTGTGTAATTTAAGTAAAATTAACTATATATATTATACATTCAAAAACGTTAATATAATGATTGGACTTAATTATCTTTAATAATACTAAAGAAGAAAAATGACTCTGATATAAACAGAAAACGACATTAAATAAATTAATCAGAATTTAAGAACAAATAAAAACGTAAATATTTATTTCAATTCTAGTATACGAAATATAGTTATGTTACTTTACAAAATATGAAGATGACTAATGCTGATATTTATATCAGTAAAATAGTTTTTCTTGCAATTAAAAACACACTTGCAATTAAGCACGATGAGCAGTAGATTCAAAGTGGCGCCTGTCATTTTATCATGTGGCCATGAATTGAACAATTGAGTTCCTGAAACTTATACAGATTAGAACAGCTAATTTCAATCGAGAATCCTAGAAATATATTTCGAATCATGACATCCATTCTTCCTTCAATAGTTTCAGGAAGAAGGGAAACCATTGCTTGTCACTAAAGAATGTGAATAAATAATTTATTTTGATTCTCTACTTAATTTCAAGATAAACTATACTATTTGAAATTAACCTTGCGAATAAAATGAAATCAGTATTCTGTGTTTTGAAATAATTTCAAACAAAAACTTTACTTTATTCAAACCAAGCTGAATTATATTGTTTCTCTTTGCTGCAAGGCATGGTTATAAGACAGAAAATAAAATTTTGTCTGACATATTTTGTTTGCAAATAAAATATGTCTTGAAATAATTTCAGACCAACACATCACTTTTATACAAATCAGTATGAATTATATTGCGTTTCTCTTTACTGCAAGACATATCCCGGGGGGGGGCACGGCGAGTTCACGGATGAGAAGCTACCAGATAAGTAAGCAGGTTCTCGCTTCCCTGGTGGGTACAGTAATGGTGTGGCTCTTAGGGCCCATCGTACCCTGGTAAAGCGGGGGTCGTCTCATGGTCCGCTCGTAATGGAGGCTATTATGCGGGAGCCACAGTGTCCGATGAATTTGTGGTTGCCAGTCATTCACGTAGACCCGGATGATAAGGCAGGGAGGGGTGATGGCTTCTTGTAATTACTGTAAAACATGCTTATAAGATGGCGCATAAAATTTTAAGTAATTTGTGACACATGAACATTGTTCCAGGAAAGATCAAGAGGAAAAAACCTGAATGAATTCCGATATAAAATATTTTCCTTAAAAAGGTGAAATGTTTTATTATTCTAATCGTAAATAAAAGTATTTTTTGCTCACATACACTGTAAAAAAAATATCCGTCAAATCACGGAAAAAGTACTGGCAGCAGTGTTGCCGGCAATATTCCGTTCCGTAAAGCATTTCTCCGTTTTCTACAGAAAATTCCGTTTTGGGTTTTTCCGTTTTTACTTTTACCGTTTTCGAATTCTCCGTTTTTTTACAGAAATTCCGTTTTTCCTTTTACCGTTTTCGAATTCTCCGTTTTATCACAGAAATTCCGTTTTTGGTTTTTCCGTGTTTTCTAGGAAATTCTGTTTCTGATTTTTCTGTGTTTTAACAGAAATTCTTTTTTTTAAGGTCCCCTTTAGTGTCGAAAGATGCGATTTTTGAGACAAATAGTTAAGAACGTCCAGGGCTCTTATTAATTGCAAAGCAAATTTAAAATTTGTTACGAGAGTATTATGATCTATTGTTTACATAAATGATAATTTTCAGTAGAAAGTACATATTAAAAAAATCTTTTTTAACGGCTGTTTTAAATTTTAAAATGATTTGCACATCACAGGATTTTACAATACCTACTTATTCCCTTTTTTTGCAAAATTTTAAAATGCTACAAAAGTGAAATGACTAACTCTGAAGAAAATATGCATAATTTCTGTAATTTTTGTTCCTAAACCGGAAATACATTTTTCAATGCCGTTATTTTATTTTTTAAGTGCACATAAATTTTATAATTTAAACCGAAGTTATGATTTTATGACATTTTAAAGAAGGCAATATGGACACCAGATATTAAAATTTCAAAGTTTTTCATTAGAAGGTTTCAAACAGTCATGTACACAATATTCGAAAAATTTAAATGAGTGCTGAAGGTAGTATTTGTGTTTCATTTCGAGTTAACGAGTCCGGGACATGATCAACCCTTTCTCGCAAAATCCACACTTTTCCACTCTTTAAGGGGTATGTGACCCTCTTAATTTACTGTTCTTTTTTCCCCTGAGTATCTATGGAGAAGTGCCATTATTCTATTTCTTCCATTATTTTATTTTCCTTAATACTTTCAGCAACACCCTATTGAACTCATTTTCTTTAATTTTCATTTTTACTGAATTTACTTAGCATATGCTTCAGTTTTTATCACCAATAAAATTCATATTCAATAGAATACAATGAAATGACGCAACTAAAAATCGAGAGTCGGAATAACTAGTAATAACATGAATAAATTGAGAAAGACCAATTCAATTGTTTTTATGCAATCTACATTCTCTTAAGCCCATTAGAGGAAAAAAAATGTTTTTGAATTTTAAGGAATGAAAGCAAGCGTATAACACTGGAAGGAGAGGGGAATAATTGTTTTTTTAAAAATAGTTCATGAGTTTGAGATTAAATTATTAAAATGCTTCCATTTTAAATACACAAAATATTCAACATTTTCCTGGTTAATACTACGATGTGTCTCTAATGTTTATGCTGCTTATTCTTAATGAAAGCAATACTTCTAATGTACAACTGCTCCTAGAATCTATTTAAGGGTGAATTGACTTGTTAGAAAAAAAATTTAATCATACCAAATTAAATCTCTTTAAAAACTTGCCTAATCAAAAATCACAATGGAAACATACAAAAGCTGATGAATTGAACCCCATATCTTGTTTCTATTTATTTTGGAATGTGCAATTGCAATAAAACTCTCCATGTGCACTCAATGTCAGTCACCTATAAATACTTCAATGTGCTTTCCTTAAATCTTTTTTTCAGGTATTTAACTCTTCCCTAATTTTAACAAAATTTCCCTATTAAATTCAGGAAATACTTTTTAAAATTTTTGCATTTTCACAAAAATTTTCTATATCTTTTCATTTTTGAATAATTCAACTTCATATCCTTTAACATAAGTTCACATTTAGTATATGTAATAATATTTATATCACCACAATTTTAGGGTCCAAATAAACAGCTAAATTTTCTTTTAAATTTCATTCACAATTCTCATGTCACTGAAAATTATACTTATTTGAAAAAATTAAACTTTGTTTGGATTTCATACCCAAATAAAGCAACTGGTATTTAACTTCCCTATTTTTAACAAAATTTTCATGTTTAATTCAGGAAATACTTTTTAAAATTTTTACATTTTCACAAAATTTTCTTCAAATATACATTTTTTTTTATAATCCAACTCTGTATTGTTAACATAAGTTCATATTCAATAAATGCAATATTAAGGTCACTAAAATTCTAGCACCCAAATAACCCAATTTTCAGTTAATGTTAGAAAAAAAAAAACATCTTAAAATGAAAATTCTTATTTTTTTTATATTATAAAAAAGCTTTAGATTTCCAAAGAATATCACAAATTTCTCAAGTAGATATTATGGAGCTAGGTCCTTATACAAGTTTTATTATTTTTTTAACAAATTAAGTTTTAAATAGATGAAGAAGTGATGAATGGAAGGCTATGTTTTCAATCTTTCTGAAGAGAATTCTTCTTGCTCAGTTATTCATAGACGGTGTATGGTTGTTTTATATCTAATGACACAATAGGCATTATTCTTAATATGAAAGGAAAAAATTGTCTAAGTCTGGCTTCAAGTGGAAATATTGTTCCAAATATGTATCAAAGCAAAAAACACAGGTCATCAAATACTGCTAGTTGGAGATATTTAATGTTAAAACAAAATTCTTCAGGTCAAAGGTATATTGAAAAATCATTACAATGCTCAGTGTCAACTGTAAACAAAATTATTAACACTGATTTAAATTATAAAAATAAAATGCTCATCTTCTTTCTCCATGTTGTATCGCTGAACCCAGAATAGGCTGTAGAATTCTTTTTGAAAAGAAATTATCAGAAGAAAAATGAGAAAAAAAACCATTTTAGCAATAGATGAAATACAGGTCTACTTAAATGAATGCAAGAAAAAATAAGATCAATTTGTTTTCATCAAGAGGATAAAAAATGCATTAAAACATTATTCAAAGAATCTAAAGAAGTTTTTCTAAGTGATTTTTGATTGTTGTAGGTTTTTCATATAATCTTAATATAAATAAAAGTCATTGTGGGTATGTGTGTGGGTATGTATGTGGCTATGTTCCACATCTCCTCCTAAACCAATGGACGGTTTTCAACCAAATTTTGTACACTTATCATTTAAGACAAGGGGAAGACACTTATGAACTTTTCTAAGTCCAAAAGTTATTTAAACAGTCAGTTAATTAGAAAATAACCGAAACCGTTTTTCCGCCGTAACTTCGGAGCAAACTGTCCGACAGAAAATATTTTTATACCATCTTAAAGTTCAAATTTTTACCTTTTCAATGATACCAATTTTATTTCTCTGACATTTTCCCTTCGATTGTTATTAATTTTTAAAAGTTCTAAAATTTTAAAATGCGTGCAGACGATTTTGAAATAACGAAGATTTATAGCTACTCCGTTGCTAGGCAACGGTTAGACTTTGAACTAATTCACCTTTTATTTCCGAAAAAAAAATTCGCTTATTTTAAAAAATGTCATTCACATATATATATAATAAATGCGATGTGTCTTCGTTGTTACGCGTTCACGGCAAAACTACTCAAAACCATTTGGATGAAAATTGCAGAGTTGTAGCACTTGGAAACCCTAAAGTTAAAGTATAACTAAATGAAAAATATCGTTCATATTTACTTAAAATAAGAGCAAATTAGGGAAATGGTTGCAAAATTGTATTCTTTTATCGACTCTTTCATCGTCATCCAAAATGTTTTTGGGTTAAATTTTAGAACCAACATTAGTTAATTACAATAGTTCCGTTGAATTTTAATGCTTTAGAGTTGTTTCAATTGATTTAAATAGAAAGGATTACACAAACCCAAAGAACACGGAATTCAACGTTTTGTTTACTAAAGAAAGAACTAATTCGAGCTTGGCGCTTGATACAGTTGCCAAATAGATTTGGCGATTGCTTAAATCGGAAGGTTACCGGAAAACGGTCTATGAATCCAAAATAAACAAATCATGATCGTCCATTGACGTATATGATATGGTTGTCAGAGTTTTTAGAATAGGAAGGTATATTTTGTCTTATGTATTCTTTTAAACAGTAGAAGCAGATGACATATAGCATGGTGGATGATATATTCCAAAGAGCAGATGATACCATTGAGTACAATGATGTAATTTACAATAACGGAGACTTAAATTAGTCGTCCAATTATGTATTATCAACCGTCAGAACTTTTGATTTCCCCTTTCTATGTATAACGAAACATTTACATTCGTGAATTTAAAAAAAAAATAGCAATTCAAATTCTTCGCGCACGAAGTCGCGGGTAACAGCTAGTGGAAAATTAAAAGCAAAGAGAGTGCTACAATGCCATCAATCAGTAGAACTGCATCAAGACAAAGCAAGCAGCCCTTTGTAGACATTGGAAAGCTGTCGAAGAGGAGATAAAATCTCTTTCGATACTACAAAAAGCATTATTGTCATGACAATTATGACATAGAAAGATTGTCAAGTATAAGGATTATACAACTGAATATTTAAAACAATAAAAAGTTGTGAAAAAAAGGACATCAAAAATGTGCGAACAACCTGAAGACTCAGCACTCAACGAACTCTCAGTTCTTTGCCTCACACTCAGCTACAGTTTCATTGAGTCATAGCAGATAAAAAGCAACTGTGATGTGTGTGCCAAATTTACGACTAAAATAAACCAATGACTACTTCTATAGAACCATTATGAGATACTTATAGAATAATTTTACAAACTACAAGTAAAATGTTATCATATAACAATTTATCATCAATACATTGAACAATGATGTATACGCTGCAAAATGTTTGATACAGTTCAAATTCTTTTAGAGGGTAAGTCTTTCATAACAAGTTTGATTCAATTATGGAAGCACAATCAAAATTAAAAAGGATGTATAGAACCATCACAACATACTTATAGAAAAATACAGTTTTAATATTCTTTCAAACAGTTCAAATTCTTTAAGAAGGCAATTCCTTCATAACAAGTTTGATAAAGATCAATTATGGAAGCACAATCAAAATTAAATAAGATGTAGCAAAATTTAAAGCATTTTACTAATACATTGAAAATCATTCATCAGTAATTGTGTATCTTAATAATGAAATGAAATTGCCATTTATCATTTATATTTGACTACAATTAAAATATATATAAAATACATTGAACTAAAGAAAATATAAAATAAAATATACATAAATGATGGCTATATATATTTTGAGATTTTATTGCAATTTTTTTATTTTTTAAAAAAATTACGTTGTTTTTTGGAAATAATTTTTGATTTGTTGTACAGCATTGTTCTGGCATATGAATTTATTATCAATTCCCAAAGTTCAGTTGAATGTTCACTGCAAGTCAAAAAAGAATTTTCAATTTCCCTCAAATTTGCTATTAATCTTTTCAAAATTCCCCTTTGATGACTTGTGTTTGAAAAAATATAGTTGAAAATTTCACCGGATTTACAAATACAAGTTACAAAGAGTTGCGAAGGATATTATAATCCGGCTTTTGAGTTAGCAAACTCTTTAAATGACAGAAGAATATTAGTGGCAGTTGCTGCGTTGCTGGCATATATTTGATTTGCAGAGTTCAGAATAGATTTTCTGAAGAGAAATTTTTGAAATGTAGGCTGCCACATAAGTGGCACTGTTGAGCTCCAAATCATCCCAATTTTCCTGTGCTTCTGGGCAATCCATGATGGTTCATCAATAACAAGATCTAGGCAATCTTCATCCGTTTGCGGATGATTTGGGTGGATTCAAGAATGATGTCATCATCTGGCTCATAGTTGGCATTTCCACACATAGCAAACATCAATTCAGCTAATAACATCCGTGTCCTGTGCAGGAAGTCCACTGGAGTAGGATGGTCATTCGCCTCACCTAAAGAGAAAATATCAATTAAACACCTGGAATTAGTAAACATTTTTAAGTTTCTATGTATTTTTTATAGTAATCAGCAAATTATTTTACACAATTTACTTATTTTTCATTTAAGACAGCCTTAAAAGATTTCTTAAATGTTAAAAATATTGTTAAATTTTAAATAAATTGAACCTTCCAAATTTGTGTTTATAATAAAATAATTTGAAATTTGACATTGAATTTTTTAAAGAATACCTAAAGAAATGATGAAAAAGTTGTGTTAAATAAGTTCAATAAAATAAAAGCAATTTATTAATTTACACAGCTTTCTTTTACCAAACTCAAATTTTATAATTAAATAAATTAATTTCAAGCAATAAACAACATACCTGAGCAAAATAGTTTTCTAATGCATCTTGGTTGAAGCGGCTAAGGAGGACAAATTTCATTTTTTGAAACAATTCAGGTACCAGAAGAAGGAAAGCAGACAGTGTGACTTGCCATCCTGTTATGCTGTGATTATGCGGATCTATAAAACATAATGCGAGCATTAATGAAATTTATTGACACGAGAACGAACTATGTATACACTAAGCCGAAGTTTGATAAATGAGTAAAATTCGTTCATACCTTTCTTCGTCTTTTGAGAAGCGGAAATATTTCAACTCCTGCGATTTTGCACGAGTGGCGTTGCAAGAAATACATCTGTCATAATCCCTGCTGAATTCTGTTTTCTCAGACCTAGAAGCAAGCTAGAAGAATCAAAGACGACAAAAAAAAATTCCGTTGCAAGTTAACCCACGCCACGATCAAAACAAATGAAATCCCCTGCTCATTCTTTTGCGCGACAGGACCTGGCGAGACTTCCTAAATGTTTGCTTCCTTACAAAATCTCGCCAGTATTGGTTTTTGGCAAACTGCCGAGTTTTTCGGAGTGTCCCTTCTTCTCTTATGAGTTCTTTGCACCATCCAACACGTTATATTAAACAGTCAACAGCAATATTAACATTACATGTTGGCGTAACCAAGATGGCAGCGCGGTTCCATGATATGATTCACTTTTCCTTCCCTGCTTTCTTGGCGCCTATTCAAGGTTGTTTGGCGAAAGCGTCAATTGGGGAAAAACGAAAATGAATAGCATATTAAAGTTATACTCGTTTAAATACACACATTTAAAGCAGATATCGACTTTATACCTTATATATGTGTATTTTATGGTAATAACTTGCTGATATCGTTTGGCCTTGATGTTTTTTATTACATTTTAACAGAAAGTAATATATTTCGGATTCAAAATTGTGCGCGTTGTCGCCAATTCTAAACCGGTTAGACCAGTTACGGCAGCCATAAAGATGGGAAAAACACGGTTTCGCCTTTCCGATTTCGTGGTTTACAGATAGTCTCCGTTTCTTTACGGGAAAATAACGGTTTCGAGACATTACGGAAATTTTCCGTTAAAATCAGTAAATTTTCACCTGAATTTTCAGGTGGATCTTTTACAGTGTAGACGAGTTTTCTGTTTTTTTTATTTTGCATACACAGAACTTCAGTGCCGAGGATGCACTTCCTGTTTCCTCTTGAAGAAGCAACTATACCAGTAATCGGTCCTGGGAAAGGACCTGGGCATATTACTCCAATTTAACAAAACAGAAAAATCGTCCATACAAAAAAATATTGTTTTTTCCTATTCACAGCGTTATTATTTTAAAGAGAATATATTATTCTTTGGCAGATAAATAAGGGAGTCCTTTCCGAAACTTTGAGTTGTTTAAATAAAATCATCGCCTGTACAAGTGTTGAAATATTTATTTCAAATTCCCAATGTCATTTACTATGCTTTTTTTTATAAAATGTTTCATGTTTTGATATGCGGTTTTGTTAATTTTGTATTAGAGTAATAAGAATTCTTATTGTAACGCATGCACAATTTAACATAGTAATGCTTATAGGCTCACATATCTGTAAATTGCGAAATGTGCTCTAAAAAAACGAAAGCAACGAAAAGCAAGTTTGTGCGAATATCAGTACGAATATTTTAATAGCCTTCGTGAGACTAAGCAAAAAAAAGTTTCATTTTTTAGTTTATTACAAACATAGTTCAAAACATTGGATGTCTTTGGTTTTGGACGACATTCCTTCAGTAAACTGCGTGATGTAAAAATCGTTATGCACAAAATGCAACGGCTGATGTAATCAAGCCTAAAAAATTATCATTCGACGATGTTTTGGACTAGAGATTCTAATCTCTTTCTTTTACTTTTTTTTAAATCAGATTTTATCAGTTGTATATAATATCTGGCTGGCGTTTATCTAATATACTCGGAAAAAAGCACTTTTAATTAAAACCATTTTATGTGACCATAAAGAATTTAGAAAGTATTGATATGCTTTTGAATTTAATAAAATAGACCTTTCTTCTTCAATAGCTGGAATATAAATACTTCCATTATTTATAATATTTTTTTGAATGTGATACAGCCTAAAATTAGGAATGACTTTCTTTATATAAGTTTAAAAATCGCTTGCTAAAATACTAAATTTTTAATTAATAGAAATTAATGTAAAATTAAAGTAAATAGACAAAAACAAATTAATTCAACTCATAAAGACCGAAACTCATCTCTAATTTTACAAAATGCAAGAAAATTACTCAATTTTGTATGGTTTTTATGAGAACTACCAAGACGCTCTTTCAGGCACAGATGATTCTACTGAGAAATTGCAAACAACAGTCAACAGTTTACTTCAATATTGAATTAGAAAGTTGAAAATGTTTTAAATGTGAACGTGAGTGTGAGCTTCTGATTTCGATATTTATTGTTCATTCAATGAAAGATTCTGAACTTATTTCTTATTTTCACTTGCATTTGGGATAATTAATAATGGGAATCTCATTTTCTATTATTAGATTGCCCTACAAGGTCCACTTTGAGTACAAGAATGTCATGATGGTATGATCAATATTTGAGCTTTCCCTAATCCACAGCCACAGAAACAGAGTCTTTAGTGGATTATTAGATGATTTATGACATCATTAAGGATGAATAAATGCTTTCTGTTGAAGGCATTTCGTAACAGAGAATACAAAACAAGAAATTCAGCACCAAATGCAACTGCAATCAAAAGATTATTATAATTTCATGACTTTTCGGTTGTTCTACTCGATTTTTATCACTTTTATTATTAAATTAAACTAAATTACAGGAGTATTTGTATTCTTTGCTGTTTGGCTTATTTCTTAATAGAAAAAGGCACTACACACATGACAGTAATATTCTTCTTCAAAATGTCGGAGGAAATTGAGCTTTCATTTACTTTAAACAAATGTTTCCTGTATGCAAAACAGATCACACGTAAAATAATACTCAATCTTTTTAAAGCAATCTGATGGCTCGAAGTTGTGTGTGATTTACTTTATTATTACTGACTGAAGTCAGGTCTTGTTTAACTAGACGATTCGGCATCTCGTATGTTTGTAAATTTGTTTATTACGCAGTGACTACCAAATACATTGTTTTATTTTTTCGTATTTGGCCTGAATGCTTCTTGAAGTAATTAAAAGCAACATTTGTATAAGCATTTTTATTTTTGATTTCGTTTCAAGATGATAGCCGTTTTAATTGTTACATTTGATGTATTGTCCAGCTTTTTCACATGCAATGCCACCGACGCGCTCACGTGTCTAGAACCTATTATCTAATTAGATAACCCGTTCTCTTCTGTAGTTAAATGATAGCAGAGAAAGGCTCGTCTAATTAGATGGATGGTTCGAATCTCAGGCGTGAATAGTGGGAGCGAATGTGTTAATTGTGTTTCCTAACGATTTTAGCCGAACAATTCACTTGTTGGCTTCTACTTATTTAAACATGAAAGAAACAGCATGAACTTGTTTGACGTATCAAATAATAAAATGCGAATACTCCATTTTAACGTTTTATTTCTTTCTTTTCTAGAAGAATCTATTTGCATCGGAAAAATCAACAAAATTCTAAAAACTACATTTTTTCTACTGTTGCCACAAAAATATAATATGATGAACAAAAGTAAATATGATAATAAATAATTGCTTTAAATAAAAGAAAACGATATTCACAAACAAATGTTAAATGCTGCGTGAGCTATAATTCAGTCACTACTTTACTCCCCCACCAGTAACTATGTTACGTTACGAAGAAGGGAAATATGCTTCTTTCATGTTTAAATAAGTAGAAGCCAAACACTCTTTAAAAATTTGAAGAAGATTATCATTTATTTGTTTAACGTTTTTCTGAGTATTTATCACGACAGTTTTCATTTAATATCTGTTATCATTTTTTTAACTCCAATATACCAATAAAAGCAAATGACATTTAATTATAATTTTGTTAATACTGCTAAAAGCAGATTTAATTAATTAATTAATTGAAATTTTGTGAATACTGTTGAAAGCAGACTTGTGTAAATAATTCGCATTCGAAAAAAATGGCTATGCCTTTTAAGACTGTGTTGAAGAGTAAATCTTAGTTGTTGGTTTTTTGACGCGAGGTCTATTGTTCACAGAACTACTAGTTTACTTATATAAAATAAAGAATTTCTGAGACTCTTTCAGTGTTTACCTTCAAATGCTGCACTTTCGCTTATGGAAAAGTTTCAACAAATATAAGTACCCATTCATGATATATCATATAATCATTTATATAAACGTCCCATCACCGGCAAATGAATAATTCAATATATTTGAGTCACAGTAGATGCCCTACAGTTAAATTATTATAACCATGAAGAGAATCATTAATAGTTTCGCTTTGCATTACTACTGGGATCAAATTTAGCGAAAATGTGCCCATGGATTTGTGTTTCAGGCGACGTTTGATCTAATATCAGCCATTATGTAATTTGAGTGGATAATATCGACAAACACATCGACTGCTCGAATGCTTTACGCTGAACTAGATTTAGGCGTGCTATAGTTCCTAGTCCTTGGAGATTATTAGTAGTGGGCTAAAAGGCACTTTGCACTGAAATTGCTTTCAATTGATACACTCTAACGATAACTTTTGACTTTCAAAACTCTTCGTTCTAATTTTATTGGCTTAATTCCACGAGACAGATTGTCCTGGAGATTCATTTAAGATTGACATTATATTGAGGGTTGCCATACGTCCCGTATATACGGGACGGTCACCGCATTTCACTACTGAGTCCCGTGTTACTATTTGTCCCGTTTTCTTCCTAAACAAAATCAGTGGAGACAATTGAAGAAATTTTGATTTGTCATTATAATTTTTAAATGACTGGCTCCCAATTTTATAATTATATGAAAGAAGAAAATGATAAATTATGAAAGTAAAATCAGCTTTAAAATATGACAGGGCTAAAAAGGATTAGCCTCGCATCTTTTTTAATTATTCTACGCATTTATGCTATCAGATTGCTTAAAAACGTTATTGAAATTTTTATCAGAGTAAAATAAACCATTACCTTCACACTTTCTTTTATTTTTTATTTATTTAGCACTTAAAAGTCCCATATCAATGCTTGGCAACTATGGTAACCCTTATTATATTCGATTTCGGTGATTGGATTCATTACTTAATTGAAAATGAAATATTACATCGCTTGAATCGTTGTATCGTAATTTAGAAGGTCATAATTCGAGTAATACTAGCAATTCTGGGAACAGCAGATCTCGCGTCCCCCACAAAAACAAACCATTCACCACTCTCTTGAAAGGCTTGGCTATTTTGTTTTTCAAACGCGAATTATTTACACGTCTCTAGTTTTATAAGTATTATCAAAATTACAATTAAATTCCATTTGCTATTATCGATATTCTCGGAGGTATTATGAACGGAGTTCCGTTTGGCTAGCATTGTTGAAAACAGCTAAACATTACATGAAACCAAATCATTAAAACAGCCACCATCTTGAAACGGAATCAAACCATAAAAGTCCTTACACATGTGTTGTTTTTAATAAGTTCAAAAAGTATTCAAACAAAGTTCAAAGAAAATCGAATAACGCGTTTGGTCGTAACTGCGTAACAAACACATTAAACAAACAGGCGAAAGGTCGAGTTAAAACAGGACTTCGCTTCGTTCGGTGAAAAATTAATGCAGTGAAATTAATCGTGTTTTAGGTTCTTCGATACTACATTTCATTTGTAGTACCTTTGCCACCGACGGGAACTTTCAGTATGTCATTTAGGGCACTCTCCCCAACAACTGTGCCGAATTTCAAAACTATACTTTTTTTGAAATTTACAATTCGTTGACTGGACTACGAGTAGAAGGAAAATTGTGATGGGGAATGGACGTGTGGGAGGGAAGGGACCACAACTGTTCATCAAATAGGGTTGTCATCCCCGTCCGCCCCGACACATACAATGCTACCCTTATATAATTATTATATACGCATGAGGTTTTACTGAGGGTTGTTGATTCAGCACTTTTTTACCATTGCAATAAGGAATTTTAAAAATATTCACTTTTAAATCCCCCTGTATCTTCTAAAGTATATTTCGTTATAGCTCTTTTTGTCGACTTTTGATGCTTGTCGGCGGTTAAATATTTAAACAAACGATTTAGATAATCACTGGCGGTCAATTTTTTATCCAAACGATTTAGCTAATTACAATATCGTTCCATTTGGAACTGAACCGTTTTAAGAGCCCTTAATATTCTTTTTTAGCCATTTTAAATAAAAAGAATTAAACGAACTCAAAAATAAGCAGAATCCAACGCTTTCTGTACTAAAAAAGGAACTTGGCGCTTGACACAGTATCCAGATGGATTCGACGATTGCTTAAATCGGAGAGTTACCAGAAATCGGTCTTTGAATCCAAAATAAACAAAACAGAAAACTCGTCCATATTTAAAAATTAAGAATGGCATGCTTTATGTTAGTTTAATTAAAATTGTTTGCTAAAATACTAAATATTGAATTATGAAAAAAATAATGTAAAATCTATAATTATGCGCGTAGAGAGAATATCAATTCAACTGAAAAACTCTGAAAATCACTTCTAATTTTACAAATGGTGAGATTCATCCCAAAGTAGTATTCGTGCTGCTTCTAAACTAGAAACTAATCAGAATTAAGAAATATTTAAGTGAATGTTTTTTCTTTAGTATACCTTCTACTACTGAAAATGTATCCTATCATCCTAAAAGCTTTACCCACTTCCTGTCTTAGCATTCTGGCGTACTGAATGGTCGGGTCGTTGCAAAATAAATGCAAACACTGTGGTCAGTTACAAAATAGCCATCACGGCCCATACACCAAATCCTCTCGGAGTAAGTACGACCCGTCATCGAGGATGTGGCCAATACAACAACCACTAGCATACCCGCGGGAGAAGCGAGAACCCTCTTACTTATCAGGCGACTTCTCATCCACTTACTAGTAGTTCCTTCACCAGGGGAGGAATTGCGGAGAATCTTATAATTCTAAGAAGAAACTATAATTAGAATTTCAAGTTTTTATATCGAACATTACCTCCTTAATACGAGGAGACTTTTTTCTTCTAGCCCCTTTAAAACCAGAAGTTTTTTGGGAAGTGACATGAATTGGACTCTCTCCGCCTGGGTGGTCATTTACCCCACCCCCGCTATACATTTCCCTTAAGACGCAGGGAAATCGGCTGTGGTTGCTAAGAAAATTGGATCTTAGAATCTCACTTCCCCTCAAAGGAAGCCAAAGGGCTCAGACCAGCCTTCGTCATTGTTAAGGAAAAATTTTTAGACGCCCGAGACCGCCTCGCTCGGTGTGAGAGGGGTAAAAAGTTATATATCTGTTATACAGGGCATTTCGTTAAAATGGTTGTCAAAGGCAAAATATTACAAGCGATCGAAACGTTGTCGTTTAAGGAAATATTTTACATTTAATACAAATTTCTTTTTTCTAATACGAAAAGAAAAAGAATTTAAAAAAGATTAAATAAGCAAGTTCATCTTGCAATACAGAAAAATTACCCTATGTGTATTAGAATAATTCAAAACATGCACTAAGTCGAATTGTTCGGTATAGCAGATATAAATTTTTTGTGTAATATTTTTACTAAAAAAATGAGACATTGTAAATTTTTTACAGATGGATTATTGTACGATCATTTTAAATGGCGAAGAAAATATTAGATACAAACAATAATTCAATATACAGAATTCATTTTTACGAACAACTTCAATGTTTTAGAGAAATTAAAAGCAAAACAATTCTTGCAAGGATCATAATAATGCGAAAGTCTAGAATCAACCAACAAAAATGGCGTGTAATTCGATCAATCATTAAATAAATAGAAATGGTCCAAGATTAATGTCCAGTTTGCAGGACGCCAAGTCAGAAACGGCAATATTTTTTAGCGTTAATTATTCCTCCCCGGCCTCACCTTATGCTGGGCATTCACGATCACTCCACTCCATGTAAATTCGACTGCACAGCGCCAAAACAGGTCATCAATCGAAAATCCATTGGGAATTGGAATGGTGCTGTCTAAAAGTTTTGAAATCCGACTTCTCTTGAAATCCATTTGGACTAGCCGGCCGTAAATGCTGAAATCCGAGAGGTGAGATACGTGGGGGAGGTTCTCTCGTTCTAGATTGATTGATTGACACCCTCACTGGCCCAGCCTACCCGAAAGGGTGTAAGGCCCAACACGGGCCAGTGGCGAAAATAGACGACCACTGACAGCAAGACAGGGCCATGGGCTCTCAAGACTAAGGGCAAGGAGAACACCCCTAGACCAAATACAAGATTCACACAACTTCAACCAATCCGTTGCCTTCCCTAAAATGTCAACTGTTACAATGATGTAATGACGTTTTCCTGCCTCGCTAGTCTTATAGTTGGGAAGGGAGTTTTACAGGGGTAAGCATGGAGTGACGGACAGCGGCCATTCCGGGACCCCTAACCTTGGCGACTTTGGCGCCAAATCGATGATTCCAGAAAATGCAACCCTTTTCTCGATATCTCAATTCGGAAAGAAAATACGCTCGAATGTACAAGAAAACTTCATGTGACGTCACGGCCTGTCGGAGAGAATATATAAGGGCCGCACTTGGATCAGAGAGGAGAGTGTGTGATCACCACTTTGGAGATTCGTCTGCAGTGCGAGCTAGGAAGCCGGCGCTATTGAAAGTGCTGTTTTTGTCGTTGTTAGTGATTTGCTGACTGTTTGTGTTGCTAAATCTCAAAGTGCTGAACTGTTATTACCTGTGAATTGTTGTCTGTTTACGTTGCTAATCTGTACAAGATCTATTGCTTCCTGATACCTGTGCTACTTGTTTTCCTGTACATTTGTGAATAAACCTTCATTCTCTATTACCCTGCGTGTTGGACTGTTTACACCATACACCCACAGAGCGATTTTTGCTACAATACAAACTACACCCATTAACAAGGGTGGGAATTAATTACACAATATATTTACAGAATATTTTTTTCCTTTTCAACTATGTTGGTAAACAAAGCAATACAGTAAAAGGCACTGTTAAGATACCATACACATAAGGATAAAAGAGAACACTAACTACAACTAAGCACCAAGAAAAACAAAACAAGATCACATAATTTTAAAATATACGCTTCGTAAATAGATCCCTTAATTACAATAAAACCAATACATCAGTTACTCTAAAAAAATTTAAAAACAGATAAATCCTGTAAGTGAAGTCAAGTATTCAGCACTGTGAACACGGGGCTTTGGAAGGAAGAGCCGTACAGACACGTGCCCGAAGTCCCTATCTCTCAAACTTTCAGGCAGAGGGACCGAATGTGAATCCACTAGTACTATTTGTGTCAATATAAACTCCAGGTGTGAAAGATCTGATAAAAAATATGCATATCGTTCGCTCTAGAGGATATCGACATAGGTGTGTGAGGGGGGGATTAGGCGCAATAGGGTATCGGAGCGACCCCTAGCGGACGGTTTTGTGGTTTGTGCGCAGCAGCCCGTGAATGACTTACCTAAATGGATGGTCTGGAAAATGGCAAAATAGATTGTTCCAAAACATCACATGGCAATGTTATTCCAATAAATCACTTCTAAATCTTATCCTAATTTTTTTTCATGAATTCCTTTCGTAGAACTGTCTGATGAGAGCCCTACAAGAGTATTTTCAGAAAAAAATTCAATGTTTTCTGCATGCACTTTTTGGAGATGGGAGCGGGTAATTGGAGGGAATCACTTCTACAATATCAATAAAGTTCGCAATTGTATTTTGAACTGCCTCACAGCTGAAGTCGAACAGTTAAAAATTCTTCTTTGTTTCCTGATCAGAAATATACCTTTTATTAAATGAAGTATGGCAATACATATCAAAGAGGAACTCAATGAGGAATCATTCAACTGTTTTAATGAATTTTTTGGTAATTACTATTGTGCAGATACTATTAATTATTTATGATTCAGTGAAATGCAAATAACTTAAAGACAAAATCCAGAACCACGCTATTTATAGTATTCTCAGGTTAGTAATAAAATTTGAGACTTTTTATATCTTCATTGACTTTTCCTAAAAGTGGGGTCACTTTTTTATGCAGAATTTAATTATTTGTTGCAAACGACCATTTTAAGGAAGTCTCTTGACAATGGTCTCGACAGAGGATTTCGTGTAACACGCCATTAACTTTTTAAAAAGTTCTGAAAATCACTCGATTGTGTGACGACTAATTTACCGCTACAAACTTTTTTCTCGTAAAACGTTCACTTTCAAAAATGCTTAGAACAACAAAAAACTTCCCTAGACGAAAATTTGAAACGCGAGGTAGTTTAAAACTCGTTTAATGATTTAGAAATGTGAAATACAAGTTTAAAATAGTTTATAATTTTGTTTTATTTTAACTATATATTTTTTTATAAAAAATAATTAGTATAATGGTCAGTAATTGTGGTTACACTTTTTAAGAAAATATTTAGTTTTTTCAGAACTTTGAAAAGCTGCAAAATACCAAAAATGATCTATGTTACTTTTTTTCGAAGTTTAGTTCCTTTATATCAGAAAGATTGTATTTAGAAAGTTTTGGAACTATGGGGAGCTAGATTATTGTGGGAGGGATTTCGCTTATATGAACGGTGACTAGGACGACAATCGAGTATCCCGTTTTCAAACTTACTTGCCGCACCAACAGCAGGAAATTTCACACTCGACGTGAGATTAAACTCATAGTGGGGCCATATACATAGCAGATCTTTGGGGCTTCGAACATGAAACTTTACCACTAGGTCACTGCGGCCTGAACGTAATGATTTTCAAAGGACAACAGATCCTTTTTATAAAAATTATTGCATATACGTTTATTGAAAAGTCAAGATATAAGGCAGTACATACAGGGTGTCCAACAAAGGACTCCCTCATTTTAAAATTAAGTGACTCAGCAACGGAGATCGATAGAACATTGAAACCGGTGGAATGCTTAGTCTGAGAGCAGTAAAAATCTCATAGAGAAGTTTCAAAATTAGTCACAAATCTTGCCGACAGGTGGCGCTGTACGTTGCAATCGCTATTCAGAGTCGGAGAAGAAAGCTATAAACTGTCATTTGCAAGCAATCGTTGCAATCACATCACAATCGATTCAAAATGTGCATTTTTCGTGCTTGTATAGGACAGTTTACAGCTTTCTTTTCCGACTCTGAATAGCGAGTGCAACGTACAGCGCCACCTGTCGGCAAGATTTGTGACTAATTTTGAAACTTCTCTATGAGATTTTTACTGCTCTCAGACTAAGCATTCCACCGGTTTCAATGTTCTATCGATCTCCGTTGCTGAGTTACTTAATTTTAAAATGAGGGAGTCCTTTGTTGGACACCTTGTATGAGTATGTAGGATAAAAGAACTTCGGATCAATTCTGTGGATTTTGTCATAAACCAATTATGATTTCTTGATACAAAGTATTTCATGTTTCCATCTTTCCTTATAAAAATGGTATTGAGATAAAGATGTAAGAATAACTCCGATGTATCTTACGAATATTCCTGGAAAAAAGGAGAATTCAGTGAAGCTATAAATATTCCATATCTATACCAACACATTAAGGATATCTTTTTCCTGGTAAGATGGCTCGGTACGAAGATAGGAAACTTTTTTTCTGCTTAGTCTTGTCCCTACGTCAAATTTCTGATTTACTGCCTACGGAAAAATAAGCATCAGTTACATTCTTTTTGAGAATATACTTGATATCATATGTTTATCGCTGCACTTGCTACACCTAAAAGACCATCCCCAATAAAATTTTAAGAATGTTTGTGATAGAAATCAAGAAATAAAATTATTTTGACATATACTATAAAGTAGAAAACGTTTCTTCATTGTATTTTGTCTACAGATGTAGGAATTTTATATTAATGGAAATACTTTTTGCATCAGGCGAAACAGAATGGAATTTGAAAGCAATATCAATTTTAATGGATCAATTTTAAAAGTCATCACATTGAGAATCAGCGAAAGGCAGGAAAAAATATCTTACATTTATAAATTTTAGTACAAAACCAGCGGGAGTGTTCTCTTCTAAACTTTCTCGTATATTTCCCCAAAAAGGTGCCGTTTCCCCTTCCACAGCGGGGCTAAAAAAATTCGAACCTATTGTTACCCAGAATCCAATGACTATCAGAAGGTTTTTCAATATAGTGATTGAAAAATGTCTAGGTAAAGAATCAGATTCAAAGAGATGCGTAACGATTTTCCGCTCTTACAGGCTCAAGGACAAACTAACGTAATTCGCTACTCCGTAATGAAATTTCGTTCCGTTCCATTCGCGTGCACAGAAGATGGCTTCCAGTACGCATGCGAGTGGAGATAACGGATTCTCTTCAGAAGTAAATTATACAGACCGACAGACAGTCAACCCTTTGACGGATCTGGCCCAAAATTTTATACGGACCTACATTCATGACGATAAAACCGTGCACCAAATTTTATCCATCTAGCTATTCAAGTTTTTGAGTTATAGTGTTCCCATGACCGCGGACGTACAAACAGACAGACTTCTCGTAGACGGATTTTGTCCAAAATTTGATAGAAACCTACAAATTACGTTTAAAGACCACATACCAAATTTCATCCCCGTATCTCTAATAATTTTCGAGTTATCGTGTTCACAGACAGACCCACAGACATAATTCCAAAATTGTGTTTTTTGGACTCGGGGAGGTCTAAAACGCGGAGATTCGTCAAAATCTCGAGTTCGAATTTTTTGACGATTACAATACTTTCTCTTTGTATACTTCGTATACGAGAAAGTAAAAATATACGGAAATGTGTCAGATGCTGCAGCAAAATTTCGATATTTGTAGGCAAGATACGGCTCTCTCATGAACAGCTCAAAATGAATTTAAAGGTGTTCAGGCTGAAAATTTTGATGCCAAAAGTGCGCCTCTTTCTACTCAACAAGTCACTGAAACATTGATGAAATCTTGAAGAACACAGATTTGGACTAGAGCTTAAACAATGGCGATATCAATGAGCCGCTGAAAAGGGACAAAATAAAAACAGTTTAAAACCATTTGCAAAAGACTGTGAAGAGGTTTTATAAGAAACTAGCTAAACCCGCGACTTCGTGCGCAAAGAATTTGAAGTATTAAATTTTTTAAATTCACGAATGTAAATGTTTCGTTACATGTTAAAAGGGAAAATTAAAAGTTTTGACGGTTGATAATACATTATTGGACGACTAACAGGAGTGTTTGCTGTTATAGTTAGGTAATTTATTTATCTATGCTAACACACTTTTTTGTATACTACGTTTTTTTGTTTTACGTTTTTTGCACGAATGTAGAGGTTTAGTGGTCTAGACACACGTGAACACGCCACATATGTTGCCTATGGAAAAAATATGGTTTTCCAAATGTACGCCTGCCCCTTTGAGTGTCTGGCCCTGAGCCTACCTTTTGAAATTGGATGGCAAATCCTTCGGTATTATCGGAATGCGTGAAATTAAAACACTCTCTCGTTTTAAAACATTCTCACGACGTTTGGACCTAGGTGTGCAATTTGGAACCGTGCGCAGTCTCGGTACATCGAGGTTATGTATCAATAGTACTGTCACACCGACTTTTAATATCAGCTTGTCGGAAGGTACCCCTGACAATTCTTAGGAGTTCAAGAATTCTACAGGCTATGACGTTACTTGTAACATATATTTTTTTTTATGTATCTGACTTAAACTTTCATTAATCAGTGCCAAAATTACTAATTCAACAATCATTCTATATTCTTCATATATTCTCCGTTACTGTAAATTACATCATTGTACTCAATGGTATCATTAGGTGCTTACAATCTGTGTAATATAACATCCACCATGTTATATGTCATGCGCTTCTACCATTCAACAGAATACATAAAACAAAATAATCTATCGTCGCATATTTTCCTTTAGTTATAATAAACTTTAGTTTCTAAATTTTAATCTAAAAACTCTTGCAGCTATATTATATCTATAAATAGATTTCTGTCCCGGCGTCAATTTATCGACAGCTTCTTGAATAAAATCTGATATGGAGAAGTATAAATCACTAAAATTAAATAGACTGCAAACTCGAAAAATGAAAATCAAGCGTCGAGTTGAGTAATTACATTTATTATTCCATTAATAAATTATTTGTTTATTTTCTCTGAAAGATCACATAATCGCGGCTTTCTTTATGATCACGTGATGTTTGACATTCAAAATAAGTTATTCTACGTGTAGTTTGGCAGTCAAAGCGTAACAGACAGACACACTTTCTCATTTAATATATTACTAGCAGTACGCGCACGGCGTTGCCCGTGGGATCGGGATTTCAACAAAATAAAAAAAAGCCCACATACAATTGCATAAATGAAAGTTTTAAAAACTAAATCAAAACAGAAATATATATATATTATTGAGTTGGTCCGCCTCCTTTTCCTCTCGACCGAGTACCGTTAAATCCAAATAATGTTAAAAAATTACAATGTGATATTTATTACACCGCGAGCAAAGTATGAAAGCCAAAGAAATAAGTTAAGATACGCTTAAAAATAATAATCGAAGTCATGGAGTAAATACATCATCTCCTCGCAGAACGCGAAAGTAATGACGTCACCCTGGCCCTTCAGCCAATGAAATTGCCCGCAACGTTCCGGAGACTGTCGTGGGCGGAAGCTTCGCTAGAGGAAACATATCGTTCAACTACCAGGAAAAAATTAATTTTAAAAAAAACTAAAAAAGATATTTTAACCATTCTCGTTTTAAATCCGACAGAACCGTTGCAGTTATAAGCTGAAAAAAATTGAAAATAATAGTGTTATTAGAAAGTCGGATGCA
>BGPR01000750.1:152074-179838 GCA_013235015.1 Araneus ventricosus
TAATAGTGTTATTAGAAAGTCGGATGCAGCAAATTTAAAAACAAAACCAACATTTAGGTGCAAAACTGACTGATTTTTAAAAAATTCTCAAAATTCAGTAATTTAAGATAGAAATTCAAAACTAACTTCATTAGAACGGAAATCGCATGCTCTTTCCGATGGTGTATATATTTTTATCGTAAACTTATTCATAACTATTCTATTGAGAAATTAGTGCGAAAAATCAACCAAAACAACACAAAACATTAAATAAAAAAATTTCTAGATTAAAATTTAAAATTTCGGCTTCGAGGTGCATTCAGTCACCATTACGACTACCTGTGTGCCAAATTTCATGGCTGTAAGTGCGATAGATTCGTCTGGACATCGCAGACAAACACACACACACACACGCACACACACACACACGCACACAAACATTGCCTTTTATAAGTATAGATTAAGGATTTATTATTTCTTCGGAAACGCAGGTAAAAATGACAGGTGATATGAACTGCAGTGATTTTTTTAATCTAATTAAATTAGCTTTAGAATTCTTTAAGAACCAATGAAAACATTGCCAAACGATATTTGAAAAAAAATAAACAGAAAAATAATGGCCAAGTAATTACACCGTTGCCTAGCAACGCATCAGTATCAATTCTAGTATCATTAAATTTGATTTATTTTAAAATCGTCTGCGTGTAAACTTTTTTTTAAATTTTGAAAAATTAATACAAATTGAAGGAAAAATATCACAGATATAAAATTGATATCATTAAAAAGGTAAGATTTTGAACTTTAAAATGGTATAAAAACAATTTTCGGGGGATAATTTGCTCCGAACTTACAGCGGAAAAACGGTTTCGGTTACTTTTTAATTAACTGACTGTTTAATTAACTTTAGCGCTTTAAGAAGTTGACAGTAATCTTACCCTTGTCTTAATTAATAAGTGTGCAAAGTTTGGTCCAAATCAGTGCCGTGGTTTAGGAGGAGATGTGGAACATAGATACAAACATACATACAAACCCACAATGACTTTTATTTATATTAAGATAAATCAAGATCTATGGCTGCGATATTTATCTCTGTGACTAAAAGATTATAAAATTGAACATGGCAGCTTGTATGAAGTTACGTACACCGATGATAAATTAATAATTTCTTCATAAATATGACCTCAATTCATAAGGAAAATACATTTAAGATTTTACCCCATTATCAGACAAAAGCCTGCTTTCAAAATGCGTTAATATTATTTATTTATTAAATAAGTCCCGTTGAATTATTTCAGCGAAATGCAGACTTTTTTCCCAGGAAGTAATTAAAAACCCGCACTCACATGCACCATACACTACCAAAAGAAGTTACTGCTTTGAATTTTTACTCTCCTGTAAATGCTTTTTAAGCAATTTTCTAGATTGACACGGCAATTAATTGAGTGGATCTCGGACATTTTAATTAATGCCCAGGAGTAAAGTAATTAAAAATGAGATTTGTCTCAATTTTCTTAATGGGCGAAGTTAAAGTGAGTGAAAGAAATGAACTTAAAATTGATGTTGAACGAATTTCATCCCGAGAATGCATTATTAGAGCGATTTTTTAGTTTTAAATTTTTAAGGGCAAGTAATTTGTCGAAGAAATTTTTAGAAAGTTTTCCGTCTCGTTTCAGAGCGTAGGATTCTTTTAGTAATAATATCGCAGCATTATACTATGTATTATATTCATAAAAAATAGCTTTTTTATCATTCATTTATTCAGAAAAATTTTATTAGAAAAGCAAAAAGCAATGCCATGCAAATTAAATTATGGTATGCTTCCATAAATAAATTAAAGGATATTACAAGAAATATGAACATACATGTTAGCCAAATAATTAAAATTAGTTTTTTGGAGGGCAGTACGATTGTACGAAGTTAAATAGATTGAAATCGCATAAATAAATATTCATAATTGTATCTTTTATTTATGTATGATGATATATGAGGCGTTGTTCAGGATAAAACAATTTTTCTGCCTATTATTTTTAATGTAAATACGTGTATATATTATAATATGTTAACACATATAAAATTTTATAATACTGAAAATCGTCTTACTGCCTGATACTTTATTGAAACTAAGCAGGAGATATCAGTTGAACCAAATTATTTTTAAAAACCACCAAAAGCAAATTTTCTCCATAAGTAATAAATAATTTATAAAGAATGACATGAAATTTTATGATAGAGATGGTAGTCGCTAAGAGACTGCTCCACGACCTTACTCGTCCTCAAACGGCACTGCACGCACAACTACTGCAGTGGTTTTGCTGGGAGGTGTTTGACTATCCCGCCTGTAGTCCTGATCTTGCTCCCAGCGACTACCATCCGTTCCATCTAGTTGTTTCTGATTTCCCGCCCTTTTTTCCTTCACTGGAATTTCCAGAAAATCCCGGGAACATAACAATCATTCCCGGAAATGCATCAAAATTTCAAAAAATTTAAAAATTAGTTATTTTGTATTGAAATCAATAATAATTACACAAATAAAGGATATTCAGAAATTCTAAAATTTATACTCCTTTATATATTGAGCTAAAAAATACAAATAACATATATTAATTATTTCTTTTTAAAGTATGATTTAAGAAAACATAAGCAATCTATGCTTTATCACTCAGCCTAGTTCTTAGCTTTGTTATGAACGACCCGGCAGAGGAAAAAGCCCTTTCAGCTGCAGCTGATGTGGGAGGAATTGTTTTCAAAACCTCACCCAGTTTTATAATATTTGATGATCGATTTTCTGTTGAGACAATTCTTGTTTCACTACATTGCTCAAGCTAGAACTCCTTGCTGAAGTTAGAACTCCTTGCTGAAGCTAGAACTCTTGCTAGTTGAACAACATGGGACCTTTATCTTTGAATGGATCTCTTTTTCTAATTTTTCTTACAACGTTAAAGATTTCTCTTCCAAAGTTTCCGTGCTCTCTTCTTCTCAGTACGAAGAGTTGGACTGTGATTCGTCTTCCTGACAAAAAAAGCTTTGTCATAATTATTTTAGCTTGTTGAATCAAAGAGATTTTATCTGGTAAACGTGAAAGTTCAACAGTAACCGAAACGGCATCATACTTTCTCCCAAAATTTAAATTGAGTCTCTTACTAATCCTTTGGATCAAAGAACATTTCATATTCTTAGCAAATTCTAAGTTTTGTTTGTTTAACTCTCTAATAATGAAAGCAAACACTCCTTCGGCAGTTTAGTTCGTGTTTCGACTATAGGTCAATTTTTGCTGGCTTCAAGCCTGCTACAATTGCAGTCAGAGTTTCANNTTCTACATTAGCCAAATTTGTTGTTATATAATATCAATTCATGCTTTTGAAATTATTGATTTTATCTCTAAAAATTTTTCAAGCATTGCCAACAAACTATTCCAGCGTGTTTTGGTCTCTAAACAAACCATCATTTCACAGCCAAACGCTGCTTTAAAATAATTTTTCAAAATATCATTATTGAGAGATGATTTTCTGTATAATTTTATAATACCACTTATCTTTTTTATAGTTTCTTTTATGTTAGTCTTAAAACGATTTTATACATAAGCAATATTAAACATAGCATCTGTTGCTATACCGCCTTCAAATTCTAAATCTAACGCTTTGTTTTAATCTTCAATTAGCTCTTCGCTTTCATCAATATTTTCTACTTCTTCTTCATATGACATATTTTCTATCTCAACAGTGCTTTCTCCCGAGTTCACTCGTTTCTTATAAAGAACATCACACACGGCCAGGTGTATGACGTGTGCAGGGCATAGGTGACACTCACAACTCCTTATTTTACCAAACTTAACCATCATACTAGCACCATCAGTAACACACGCAACTATGTGGTTTTCACTTGCGATTCCGAATTCCTTTAGTTTAGTCTCTACTGCTTTAACACAATTTTCCGCTGAAAAGGATCAGCTAATTCTTATTATTCCTAAACTGAAGAATTTACCTTCATTGAAATGAACGTTTATATTCAAATATCATCTGTTTTTAAGTGATGTATACTCAAGCATGAAGCTGCAAGTAAAAAAAATATTAAATTTACAAATGGAATAAATAAAGATTTAAAAAATTAGTAGTACTTACGTTATCCATAAATCGAAATATCAGAACGCGTTTGTTGCCGGGAACCAAGTATAATTCCCGGGAATGCAAAAAGTATGAAAATCTTATGATTTCCCTGGAACCCGGGTTCCAACACCTCAAAAGGTTCCTGGCATGACGACGAGGTACAGACAGCCGGCTGTCACAGGCTGGCTCTGCTCTCCAGAGGCGAATCTCTTCGACACAGATATACAGATATTGGCCTTACGGGCTTGAATTCCGGTCGGTCTTAAGCAGGCCATTCAAATCTCTTCCAAAATGGAAATTTTGGAACACAGGAAAGAAAAAACAATCGTCAAGGTCTAAAACCTTTGGAAAATAGCATAACGGATGGGAAAACCTGGATTTCCAACCAAACCAAATGCCAGGCCTTTTGGTGCCGATTCTTTAGTGGGACCCTGATGCGAGGGTAGTGGCAGATCAAACGATTTGATTAGATTGGGACCACGCGACGAGGCTACGTTTATCGGAAATCCGCTGAGTGGGGGAAGTATTGGGGATCGAAGAGCAACTGTAGAGGGGGAGAGAAGATCGCTCCCTCCTGCTGCCAGCGCACTCTGGAGCTTCAGCTGAATGACGTGCCTGATTTTTCGAGTTGAAGGGGGGGGGGGAAACCAGCGTTGAGACAAATGGATTGATTGGAGTACGGATGAATTGCCGGCTTTATGTTGAGAGGTAGCTGAAAGCGTGCTGCGTCTGTTCGAATAAACGTTTCCATCTAATTATGTTTTGCGTCCGTGCTTCCGGGAAACTTACTCCCTGGACGAACCAATAGATTAATTGTACAATTTAATTTTATTGCCACTAGATAACATTGTTATAGAATTGTGAAGTTATACCATCACTGGGAAACCAACACATGTAGATGAGAAGGTGAGCCCGTTTGAAGGAGATACGAGAAAATTGATTCTACAGCCAACTCAATCCAACTTTGCAGCAATGAGGGGCAAAAGAATGGAAGTTAAAACAAGGTTGTAAACAAGCTTTCTAATATCAACGATGTGTGACATCACTAACTGATTTCGTTTCCGCTCGAAGGCTTCTTGTATTTTTAGGGTTGCGCGAGTTCAAATGGAAAGTTTGCAGAGAAATTAAGGAAAACTTTTGGATATTGCTGTAGTACCTTTTTAGTGGATGAAAATACAGTGTGTCCACTCTAAGCTAATTTCTAAACCGTGAGAGATAGACACGACTTCCAATTAGTAAAATGCTTTAAAAGGTGTAAATATCTATGTCTTATCTTGTTTGAGTCAATAAATGTATTGCTAAAAAAATTGCGATATCTAATTTTTTATACAATCCCCGGTTCTATTGGTCATATTTAGTAAAATATTCTTGACACACTAATATTTTTAAACAAGAAAGTTCAACTCTTCCGCGATTAAAACTGATAGAGCTATGGAGCTCTGAATTTCATAATTTTAAACCAATCAGCGGCCGATTAAAGCAAGCGCTGCTCGTTGATTTGAGGATCTTCCTCGAGGCGGCAATTGAAATTATCTTAACTGGTCTCAGTCAAAGATAGTCAATGCTCCATACTTCGGCCAGTGTTGTTCGCAGAAGAGTGGAAGTTTTTTCCTTTAAATGTTAGTGTGTCAAAAATATTTAACTTAATATGACTAATAGGAACTGTGGACAGTATGAAAATTTTGACTTCGTAATTTTTTCATCAGTACCTTTATCGACACAAACAATAGAAAATAATAGAAGATTTGTTGCCGTCTAAGACGGACTTTCAGCTTGCCAACAATATCTCCGATCTGATTGTCACAGATTTATTAGTGAAAGTTGTAGTAGAAAATCTCATGCACAATGGAAGAATGCTTAATAAATTTTAAAAAAGCATGAAAAACAGAACTGATGAAACAATCGACACTAACTTCCAACTGGTAACAGAATTATTCTTACGGATTTCCGTGTGGATGAATTAAATGAAAAGAGAAAGTAAATGACCGATAATTCATAATTCCACGAAAAGATCTCCAATAAGTGAAAAATAAATTATTTCCAGTATAACTTCTATTCAATATTAACGGAGTTCCACGTCGATGAAGCAACGTAAAATAAACAAGAGAAACTGCTTAACTCATCTTTAAAAAATAACCCTGTCAAATAGCAATAGCGTCTGTTGCATATTTTGAAAATCCTATAATTTAGCAAAAATATTCATTGCTTCCGAACACACAGACAAAAAAAGCAAATACAAAAAAAGCTGAAAGATTAAATTAGGAAAATAAATTAATTCTGGCATAACTCCTATTTGATATTAAATTATCACAGAGTCAAGACAGTATCCCTGTGTGTATGCTAATTTGTAGACAGACTGTCTAATCTGAATCTCTTTGGCACGTAGCCAAACCAAACCACGTGACTGTCACCGATTTTCCTGGCCTTTTATATTATAGATAGGTATTTAGGTCATTTAAAGGATTTTTTCAATTGGAAGTACATGCCTGTCTCTACCGGTTTAGAATTAGCAATTAAGCCACGTTTAGAGTGAACATCTTGTATCATGAAATATCGAATTATTATTTTGAAAAGTCTGCGCAAATCTTCATTATCTATTTTCTCTTATTACGAGAATAAATCTTCCTTCGTTCTTTAAAATCAGTTTCATTCTATGTTGAATTTAGTTTCCGTTTAATCATCAGATTCATGAAACAAGTTACGACACAATATTTTTCAACTGCAAGTTTCTTCTACTGAGATAGTTGTGCGAGATAGTACTTCCGCCAATGAGATATTTAAATGTAGAAGTAATTCCTTCATCTTTTTTTCTAAGTTTCTGTTGAAATCTTGAATTGATTCTAGTTCTACGAAAGGCCCTAGAAGAAACATTTTTCGTATCCTACTTTGCACCATTAAGAGAATTTCATCAGCTACAATTAAACTTCGATTAACCGTCACTCTCTGTTATCCGTCATCGTCTAAAAACCAAGCAGGAACGTATGTTTATAATTTTACCATACATTTCTGTATATTACTACTCTTGTATTGATCGTTTTGTAAAATTAAATACAATATTCATGTATTATTCACTTTTAAAGGAATTTATTTTCATTTTCGTCCTAATCCAGCTGTGAGATCACGTGACTGCACATACGTATTAAGAGATCTCTGTTATCCGTCTATTCGGTTATCCGTCAGAGCCCTGGTCCCGACGGTGACAGTTAATCGAAATTCTACTGTAAAATGTTTAAACTTTTCATCAGCTTAAAAGTTTGCTTGATATAAATTCTTTTCATATATGATATTCAATACCAAAAGGCAACAGAATTTTATTCTTTTATTCCTAATTCAAATACGGAAATCTCCGTTTCTTTTTTTTAAATAAAGGGACGATATAACTTTTATATCCAGTTACTGCCAATATTTTACTTTCTCGCTAAAGATCTGAGAAAAAAATCTTACAATGCAGACTCAAAATATGAAGCTAAAGTTCAAATATTTGCTACAGTCCTTTTTTACTTTCTCGTATACGAAGTACACAAAGAGAAAGTATTGTAATCGTCAAAAAATTCGAACTCGAGATTTTGACGAATCTCCACGTTTTAGACCTCCCTGATTCCGAAAAACACAATTTTGGAATTATGTCTATCTGTGTGTGTGTCTGTATGTGTGTCTGTGTGTGTGTCTGTGAACACGATAACTCGAAAACTATTAGAGCTACGGGGATGAAATTTGGTATGTGGTCTTTAAACATAATTTGTATGTTTCTATCAAATTTTGGACAAAATCCATCAACGGGAAGTCTGTCTGTCTGTATGTTCGGGGTGATGCGAACGCTATAACTCAAAAACTTGAAAAGCCAGATGGATAAAATTTTATACACAGTTTTATCGTCATGAATGTAGGTCCGTATAAAATTTTGGGCCAAATCCGTCAACGGGTTGACTGTCTGTCGGTCTGTATAATCGCATACTTGTTCAGTTTTGAAACTAACTCCCTGCGCATGCCTACTAGTGGCAATGCCTGTGCAAGGAAGGGACGCTCCGAAACTTGGCAGTTTGCCAAAAACAAATTCTGGAGTGATTTTTGTAAGGAAGCAAACATTTAGGGAGTCTCACCAGGTCCTGTTGCGCAAAGTTTTGATCCTTCAAACCACGCGTGGTTCCAACTTTGGTTTACTTGCGACGGAAGTTTATTTGATGTCTTTTATTATTCTAGTTTTCTCTACATGTGTTAGGAGTATACGAGAAAGTTTAGGGGAGACCACTCCCGCTGGTTTTATATGTCAAGGTTTCCTCTCATATCAGAAGTTGTTGCAATGTATTGCTGGATGATGAAAAGGCACACTGTAAATTCGAGGTGATTTTGGGAACTTCTTGTGCTACAATTTTTATTTTGTTGAGGATCATTTCTTCGACAACTTTTAAAGCAAAGGTGTAATATAAAGTCCCTACATAAGAGGAGGAAAGAAAATAGTAAGAAAATTTCGACGTACTATAAATATGCATAATAAAATGCTTAGTAGGAAAACTTGCAATTGTTAAAAATATACTTATGAACTAAAACACGGTAAACAATTTTTTGAAAAGTAATACCATTTTAGTAATAAAAACAAGCATGACTTTTAACAGAAAAATTTACTATTACGTACTAGAGCATACCTTACTTTCAAAATTTTCTACTTTTCAAAATATATAATTTCTACCATTATGAAGGCACATTTTCACACCTCATTATTAGTTTTTTCACCCGTTCTTCAAATAACGGTCCAGTCAATGAGGATAACCATTCATAAGCAGTAAGTAACAATTTTTTGAACCATGCAATGGTTGGTAATGAGGCATAGGCTCCTAAAAAATACGGATGACGACTGTTCAGTCAGCATATATATGCCATCAGCAACATTTAGCCGTGCATTATCATGAAACCTGAAAAGAACAGGTTTCCTAAATTTCTGTTTCGGAATTTAGGGAACATTTTTCTGAGACTAACATAATAATTCAAATCATTTATATAACCTGTCCTCGACTTGGACTTCCGATACTTTTAAAATTGAATTGGCACAAAGTGTCTAGCGGAATATGATATGTTCGTCCAGTTTTGATAATTTTTTCTTCATAATTATAATAGTTAGATCTAATGAGTGTATAAACGAGTGTTCTTTAAGAAAGATTCAAACTGTAATGCGTTAAAAATAACTAATAGATGCAAAGTGTATGTGCATCTATTAGATATTGCGACTAGCGGAGGTGTTAAAGTCTTTGTATGTCGTCATTTCATAGACGGCTTTTAGTATTCTGGAGTGATATGAAAGACCCATGTTTCATATGTAGTCACTAACTAACCCAGAAAATTGTTGAGTTACGATGTTTATTTTCACCAACTGAGCAGTTCTTTTAGAAAGGAGTAAAAAAATAATAATGTTACAAAATTCTTCTGGTGGGTATAAGTGAATGCAGTCCAACAAGCAGTATAATAAAAAAATAAATGACTCTTTACGAATATTCAGTAAGAAACAAAACGTAGCGCAGGTAAAAAAATTAAGCAGCACTTTTATAAATTAATAACTCAAACAGGCAAGAGATCACTAATAAATATCAGTCACAGCGCTTTCAATAGTCCTCAGTGTCTATCAGTCCACCAGCTTTGACTGCTGGCCAAACTCCAACCGACTGTTCTAATACATAGCCTGCTATTTGTACATTTTTCGACTGGATGTAACGTCACATTGTAATATCTCGAAGGTTCTTGATATTTCCGCTCCTAGTAGAGATAGGGACAAATGTCCTGTATTTTCTAGAAGCTTCGTTTTGATGCAAAAGTCGCCACATTTATCGCCAAGTCACCAGGGTCGGTGTTCATTGGCTTGGCTTCTAGTAAAACCTCTAGGAAACTCACTTTCTTGTCATAAGATTAGCATGCCGGGGGAAAAACTTTACAACTTCGTAACAATAATAATAGTAGTGGAATGTGAATGTGGCTAATGCCTAATTGATAGCGGAAATAATGTAGAAAAGTAGATTACGATATATTAATTCACGTTATAATAAATTCATACCTTAAAAACTTTCTGTATTTTCAGAACAATACAGAAATTACTTTCCGAACTCTTATCGTATTTTGTATTTATAATACTGTAGTAATGGTTATGAAAACTAAATTTTGCTTATAAATGCAATATTTGCACATTATAATAATTTTGCAATTTCTTTCTAGTTATGAAAATAAAAGCAGAGAAAACAAATCGTCTTTACAGGTTATTTACAAGCAAAGAGAAAATGTACAAAAATTCCTTTTGGTAGAATCGATATATATTTATAAAATCCGTGTCAGAAATACTACTAATACAGAATCTAGAGATTTCAGTGTATTTTCACAGGAAATCAAGTAAAGTGTCAGAAAACTGGACTACTTTTCTTCTAATTCATAAATTTTTCTTGATAATCTAGGTAAAAATTACCCCATACTCAAAGAAAAAACAGCATATCAGCTGCAAATTAGAGAAATTATTCTCAATGATAACGAGAGTTCTCTGCTATTCTCGCGATAAACCCAAAATGTTTTATTAAATTGTACCTTTTAGTCCTTTGTCTATATAATTTATTTGTTCTAATTTATCATAACGCCATTGAATTTTTTCACATTCGAACAGCAGGCATTCAGTGAATAATCTAACATTTGTCAATCTTGGACATTTTCTTTTCTACAAAAAAAGAAACTTATATGTTGTCTAGTTTATTTGTCGCTATGGTTCATTTAATCAGTTGAACGGTTTTGAGAAACAATAGATTAGCATCTGCAAAACTACAGGAAATTGTCAAAGATATCGGTGCGAAAAATGAAGGTAATTTTCAGTTTGATAGTCATTTCATGGTCTTAAATTATTCAGTACGATCTTTTCGGTCAGTTATTGAGAAAAACGACACAATTTTAATTTATTTTTCTTCGAAAACCTGAATGCAAATAAAGACTTGAGTTATGATTTTATTTGTATTCAGAAGTGTTTTATTCCGCAAATGTGTATTTCAAAAATTTGTATCTCAAGCTTTAAAAACAATTTTAATGATTCGTTTTGAATAATTCATTCAAGGCGATTTAGCTAACTGATGGTCTAGCACGAAATACAATATTCTTAAAACAAGAATTCGCATGCTTATCTAAGCACTTCAAAACAAATAATTTATCCTTTATTGACATTTAAAAAATACTTTGAGATTCGAAATATCCTCCTAGAACAGGGGTTGTGAACCTTTTTGCACTGGAAGACCTCATTAAGTCTCGGGAATTGGGCAAAAGGCTGGACGAACAGAATCTTAAAGGTTGTTGTTCTGTTATTATTATATTACAGACAAGTATATTATTTCAATGCAAATTGTAAATCATAAGATCATCCGCATACGAAACTCAACCAGCGGGAGTGGTTTCCCCTAAACTTTCTTGTATACTTTCCCTAAAAGGTGCTGTTTCCCCTCCCCCCTCCGTGGGATAGAAAAATTCGAACCTACTGTAACCCAGAATCCAATGACTATCAGAAGGTTTTTCATTGTAGTAGATGATAGTGATTGTAAAATATTTAGGTAAAGAATCAAATTTAGAGATGCGTAGAGATTAAAGCCCATCTAGCACACACTTGCACTCTTGCCGGCTCAAGGACAAAAAGGCGTAATCCTTCCGTGGTCACAGAAATTGCTACCACTAGGCATGCGTATGGAGAATCGGTTTAGAAAAATTAATTATGCAATTTGAACGCCCCTTTTTAACCGATTGAAACGAAATTTCGGCACAGATCTATAATTAATATCAGTAACCGTCATACCAATTTTTATTTATCTAAGCCATAGAGTTTAGGAGATATAATTTTTACAAGTATGCGATTATACAGTCCGAGAGACAGTCAACCATTCTACGGATTTGGTCCAAGAGTTGATACGGACTTACATTCATGATGATAAAACTGTGTACCAAATTTTATCCTTCTAGCTATTCCAGTTTTTGAGTTATAGTGTTCACATGAACGCAGACAGACAGACAGACTTTCCTTAGACGGATTTTGTCCAAAATTTGATAGAAACCGACAAATTATATGTAAAGATCACATACTAAATTTCATCCCTGTATCTAATAGTTTTCGAGTTATCGTGTTCACAGACAGACATAATTCCAAAATTGTGTTTTTCGGACTCGGGGAGGTTTCAAACGTGGAGATTCGTCAAAATCTCAGTTCGAATTTTTTGTCGATTACAATACTTTCTCTTTGTATACTTCGCATACGAGAAAGTCAAAAGGCAGCAGGTAAGAAGTTTTTGCTTCATCTACTGGTGGTCATACATGTGATATCCCGTTCACAGATCTCCAGTTTTCCCCACAATACACTAAGTTTCAAATGGAAACAAAATACTCTTTGATAATATATTTTTCAAATCTATTGCTTTGAGCTATTTAAGAAAAATATCTGCATAAAAAGAATCATTAATGATATGTAAAAAATGTTTTTTGAAATGGTTTTACAATCTTATTATGAAAACAGCTTTACAATATTTCTTGACCATCAGAAAGTAAAAACCACAATAAAATCATTTATTGCCGATTATTTTGTTGCTTATATTGTGTAGTGATGTTACTGTTGGTGTGGCGTGGAATCTAAGGAAAGCTGATGACTGAAATTTTGAAAAATGGAAATTAACTTATGAAAACTACTTTTATTCTAAAAGTATGGGAAATTGATAGGTGTAAAAGAAAGCTCTTATGAATTTGTATGCCAACTATGTTAAGATACTTGCTTTGCAACCAATCAGAAGTGTTTTATAATGTGTTATAAAATGATATGGGAGCTGAGTGTACATTTGTCTGGTCAGTCCGACTACGTGTGTGTGACGTGGGACCCCCTTGTGTATTTAAGGAGGTGTCGATCGGAAATTCGGGTCTTTTGACTTCATCCCGAAGTGGAGACAGCAGTGAGGTGTGACGATTCCGTCCCCCCCCCTTTTCTTGGCGGTCAACGCTGGTAGCGAAGAAGGGAAGTGAGGGACATGGTGTCTGATTGAAATGGTTGCAAGGAAAATCTAAATGCATCAGAGCGATATGATTAAGAAATTAGAATCACCAGAAAATAGCAAGACTGAAGTGGCCTACGATTACGTAGCAAATGTTCGTTTACAACAAAATTTTATTCACTTGTGATTTTCCGGGTTGCGCCCTCTTCCTTTACGGCAAATGTGATGCCGGACTCCAATACGATCTGTGCTTATCATCCGATTGGTTGCAGAGCAAGTATCTTATCATAGATTATTACCTATATATATATATAATCTCACTCAATATTACTTTCAAATCTTAATGAATTCAAAGTCACTTTTCTTACACTCCAGTTTCATTTTATTTCCCGCGCTGGAGGTATATTAAATCTCGCGTTTTGGCATATTTATTACTAAAAGAATATTTTAATCGCTTCCACGCGCCAACATAAATCGCGAAATCACAGACTTGTTGCCGCCATACTTTTCCCTAAATCACTTACGTCATTTTCTAAAAATAGCTAATATTCCCTTCATTTTGATCACCATATGTTAATCCTTTATCTGAGAAAATGCAGGCATTTTCTGTTATCTTTTTGACTTGTAAACCTAAACTAAGATGCACGTATGTCCGCCACTCTCATAAAATTACCTTAAATAATTTGATAATAAATGATAAGTAATTATTGGCTCGGTCTGTTCCTTACTTAGGGGCCGTTCAAATATTACGTAAGCACCCAAGGGGGGGAGGGGGTTTGCGATTTGCTTATTTTTGCTGACAAGGGGGAGTATGAGTGATGCTTACGTAAGACATTAAAATCACTTTATTTCCGAAAATCTCTTGTAACTTGCACAAATAATTTAATTTAAAAAAATTAAATTTGAAAAAAAGTTAAATTTGGCAATAGAAAATTAAACTTGATTTTTATAAGCTAAAACTTAAAATTGTAAGGAAATTAAACTTACATTTTTTTTTTTTCATTTTAAGCCTAGTTAGAGTTTTTTTATTTGAATTAAGTCCTAAAATTTTTAAAATTAGATTAGTACTGAAAAAAAAAAAAAAAAAAAAAAAAAAAAAAAAAAAAAAAAAAAAAAATAAGTAATTATAAGCCCCCCCTCCGCCATCTGCTTAGTTTTGCTGACAAGGGGGGTAAAAAAAAACCAAAAACATGCTTACGTAATAATTGAAGGCCGCTTAACGACTACAACAACGGAATTTTATATCTATATATATAGAGAGAGAGAGAGAAAGAGAGAGAGAAAATAAAAATATTTTTCATAAGTTAATTTCCATTTTTCAAAATTTCAGTCATCAGTTTTTCTTAGATTCCACGCCACACCAACAGTAGCCTCACTACAATTGTCAAAATCGCGGAATATAACGATACGCATAAGTAGCGACGAATTCACTTTCAACAATGCGATTTTTCTCTTCGTCGAAAGACACGCGACGGCGACGAAGAAGGGATTAATTACGTAATAGTAACGCAGTAGAAAGAGTCACTAATCATAAAGGGACTGCAGATAACACAATTTCCGATTCCTGTTAGATTTCTCAGTAACCATTTGTCAACCTTGTTTTAGATTGCAGAATTCTGATGTTTTCTGGAAAAAACCCTCTTATGCTTTGTAATTAGTAGGAAGAAAAACTAGATATTTGTTTAGGCAAAAAACAGTTTTGATTTGTTTAATTTGGTCTGCAGGTTCATACACATCTATAAATCTCAATTATGGACACTCAAATTTCCTCGAACATATTCATTATGATATTCGATTTGTGTGTTCACATATCAATTATAAATTTATTTTTACATAATCCAAAAATTAAACCCTTTAACCGGTTTGCCCGTACGGCTTACGGGCATCGATATTTTCTCCTTTCTTTTTCCGGTTTGCCCCGAATTTTTAATTCGGGAAAAAACTGTATAAAAATGTTTCAACAGGTGTTTTGTTTATGCCACTGAAATGCTTTCCATCCGGGTCTATCTATGAAGGATTTTTTAACCACTGAATAATTGAAGCGTGAATTTATGCCGCAAAATATGTGCTCTTTTTGTGAGCGTTAATGGTTAAAAAATTGACCGGTTAAGGGGTTAAAAAATTATGTTTTGACCATGTTGTTTAGATTGTCTAGTAGATCTTCACTATGAAATTAACAACTTTTTCAAAGCTCATTTATATAATATAGTTACTGTATCGTGCTTAATTGGGAGGAATGCCAACGCACATGCAATCACACTATTTGAAAACGCATGCTGCAACTTCCTTCTTTGCGAGTGCAACCCGACAGAATTGAAATTACGTTTGATCAGTGGCGAATCCAGGATTTGGGTCTGGGAGGGGCTGAGGTCATAAAAATTTTGTATCATCGTGACGAATGTCAAATCTCATGGCTTATGCAAACCAAAACACTTTAACTTTACAGACTTCACTCATCTGTCAATAAGAATCGTAAAGAACACTACAATACTTTCGATAATTTAATAAAAAATACAATGAAATAAGTAGCCAAAAAATGTTTCCGACCGTGTCAACTCTACAAGTACGAATGGAATGACTAGAAAAGTGGGAGAATTTTCGAGCCTGTCAGGCCAGAAAGCAATATTAATAATATAATAATAAAAACGTGGCAACATATGTTGTCACGTTTTTATTATTTTTTTTAAGAAAGGGAAATTAAGGACAAAGAGTTGTAGTGATTTAAAATAAAATCAAGAATTCTGGTTTAGCTTTGGGAGGGGCTGCAGCCCCATAGCCCCCCCCCTGGATTCGCCACTGCGTTTGATATTTTAGTTTAATGAGAATGACAGCACTTGTATGAATGAAACGTGTCGAAATACACTGCTCTTTTATGCTCAGTGCTCTGTATCGAGAAGAATAACAAATATGTATTTAAGCAAAGTACATCTTACATTTGTTTAATTTTATCTGCAGGGTCATAAATATATATAATTTCGGTGATAAGGCCGTCAGATTTCATCGAATGTGTTCACTGCGGTTTTCCAAAAATGCCTTTTTTTAAGTTAGAGATTGGCATCATTATTCCTCAGAAGCTTCAAACCGATATTTTAACGACATTATCGATGTATGATCCTACGCGAAAAAACGGCACAGTTTCGCAGAGAGGAATAAGATTCTTTACTGACAACAAATTCAATTTTTACTTACCAGCTATAATTCTAAAGAAATACAACACTCGTCGAAAATCTCTTTCATGCAACTGCTGTAAGTTGGCCTCCTCTGTTTTATACACGAAATCTGTGGGTGTCAAATAACAAAGAAACTAGAGAAACATCCCGAGGTTGCAATATTCACGTTCTCCATTTCTTTTGCTATCGAACTTCAAAATTATAAGAGTAAGAAAAACGAGATACATAAAAAAGTATCAAGGATATAAACTCAGCTTTTTCGAAACGCTTGCCTGGTAAGGGATTTCGAAAGCAACACAAAATGCAAAGTCTTGTTTTTTCAAAGTAAATGTAGGCGAAAGGAAAATTTTTTCAGACAAAAATATTTCTAAAATGAAGAATAGAAATATATATATATAAAATGTATTCATCGTTAAACAAAAAACACAGGCCGAGTTATTCTAAATTTTATTTTATTATGGGAGAGTGACGGAATGTACGTACATTTCAGTTTAAGTTTTTAGGCCAAAAGTGAACAGAAGATCCCTGCTTTTTCTCAGATAGGGATTTAGCAGATAGACATGTGATCAAAGTGAAGGGAATAATAGCTATTTTTAGTATATTACGTAAGTGTTTTAGGAAAAATGCGCTGTCGCTGAAAAATAAGTCGCTGATTTCGCGAGTTGTGTGCGCGTGGAAACGATTAAAATATTCTTGTAGTAATAAATATGCCAAAACGAGAGATTTAATATACCTCCAGAGCGGAAATAGAACGAAACTGGAGTTTAAGAAAGTGATTTTGGAATACATTAAGACTTTAAAATATATAATATTAGAATTTGAAATAAAATTAAGTGAGATTATTACATATATATATATATATATATGAAAAAATAGAATAATAATATATATATATTTCTTTATTCAAGAAAATTTAGGACTATCATTTTTGATAAACTGTCTATTAACAGTGAACTCAAGTTGATTATTATTGATGGAGACCGTCAAAAAAGTATCACTGCACTGGTCTTTACTTAGGAATTAATTACGCAAAATAAAACCGAAGTATTCTGTCGTCCTAGAACAATGGTCTCCAAAAGTGTATGTAATTTCTGTTTATTCATGGGGTTGTCTCCATATTAAAATTCCTATTAATTCGCTTTTTGAAATGGCAACACTCAATTTGAAATGGCAATTCAAATTTTTCAGATTGTTTCAGATCCGATACGATTCACGTCTGCTAATGTCACACGAAGCTTGCAATTACTTCGACATATCTCTAGCTTTAAGGTATCCGACTGGTTTAAAATCGTCGTTTTGGATGAAATTATCGAAAACATTTTTATGACTTAATTTTGTAGCCTGTTTAATCAGCTTTCTAAAACTGTCTCACTTTTTACTTTACGTGAATTACAAATAGAATTACAACTGTTTTATTACCGAACTGTGAGCATTATTTTATGTTGCACGAAAACTTTAAATGTGTTTTCTGAGAAATGATATTTTTGAGGAAAACTGACGACCGTAACAATGATTTCTCAAAACGTTATTCAAGTATTGATATGAAATTTTCTGAGATTGTTTTCTGTGATATGCTTGATGTTTTCCTCTAAAAACTAAGGTCAATTTTAAAATCAAGTATTATCTTTAAGTGCTTAAATATAAACGGAAAGAATTTTTTATAAAAAATTATCAGTTTAGTAACTGTGTTCAGCTATATCTGAAAACTATTTTGAAGTACAAGAAATATTTTAGAGCATAACACAGATAACTTTCATAAAAATGTACTCCTACAAGGATTTATGTATATTTAGAATATGATTTTCTCTATGCTTGTTAGCGTAAGGCAAATATTTTAATCATTTTTCTTCAAATTTCTGAGTTTTTTTTAAAGATATTATTTTGAAAGCCTAATTTTACAATATTTTCATAGTTTTAAAGCATATGCAGTTGAAAGATAACATTAAAAAATATATATAAGTTATTTCTCAAAAAAATGTCTCCGAACACAGTCGGATACCTTAAGAGATCGCTTCAATAATTCTTGCTTTTAATTAAAATGCTTCTAAACACAAATAAAAGTTGTGCATTTTATAATAAATTTTAAATGATATTTTTAAAATTTGAATTAATTATTAAATTTATATTTTAAAAATGGTTGATTAGAAATACATAAAAATTGCGATTCCAGATGAGGAAATAAAAAATGAAATACCGCTGTATTATTTTTTCATAGTAATTATAAGACAAAAAGTAAAGAAGAAGGGAACAATGAATTCAAAAAATAGATTCGATTCGCTAGCATTGGAACTACATTGTTTTCAAGCGTAATTTATCTGGAAGGATGGAAACTGAACAGGATTGCAGAAAGTTCTGGGATATTCTTGATTTATAAAATAAGAATAATAAAAAAGGCGTAAAAGTGGGATAATGTAAAAATATGAATGAATAAAGTAGAATAATAAATCTATGAGTGGATTAACTCCATCGGTACGGGAACGTCCCTTCAAGCAAAAGACGGTAGACGTACTAAACGTCCGAATATCACTCTGAAATTTCCACCTCTTTAGTTAAGTGTTAAGTTTCTTCGTTAGTGTCGCTTCAGATGTGTTTGGGGAAAAGGGTTTTTTTCTTAGAATTCGTACGGTGTTTTCTGTCATTGTGGTTTTTGAGAGGGAAGTGAATTTTTCTTATATTTGATATAGGAGCTCGGGCGTTCCCGTATTTTGAGATCCCTTTATTCCAATGGCATTAGGAATGAGAGAGATAAATGCTATCATTATAATTTTAATATAGTGGCATGATGAAAAAAAAAGGTGGAAAATTAAAGCTTTAAAGAAAACTAAACGTGTATTTATGAATTTTCTGATTTGCGATTCTTTATATTGTAACAAAATTGCTTTGTGGGTGTACGTAAATGCAGGAATAAAAAAATAAAGCTCTTTATTTTACAAGTATTCAATATGAAGCAAAGAAACGTAGCACAAGTATTAACACAGTACTAGTAAAAATTCACAACAGAGACTACCAATAAATCTCAACACAGCGCTCAAAGGTTTCTTGTTAGCTCACCAGCTTGCTTGCAGGTCAAATTCCAACTGACTCTTCTTGGCTTGAGAGCTTGCCTTTATACTTTTCAACAGGAAGTGACTTCATTATGTAGGAAGTGACGTAATCTCTAGAAAGTTCATGAAACCAGTAGAAATAGGTGGAAAGTTTGAGGTCCTTCTAGAAAATTCCCTTTGTCGCCAAAGTCGCCAACTTTGCCGACAAGTCGCCAAATATGTCGCCCAAACTAGCATCTCAGGGAAACGACTTTATAGCTTTGTAACAATATTAAAAATTATTAAATGTAAATCACACATCAAAACTTTTCGCAAATGATATTATTTTCATTTGGTGAAAATTTCATCATGAAAATTATATTATATCGATAAAGAAGTTTTTCGCAATAACAATCTAATTATCATTTTTGCAGTTACTCTTAAATAATTAGGTATAATATTTTTTATTTCATATCAAAAATTTAAATTTACAGGCTATTCGATAATTTCTTTTTAAATCTAAACAACATAAAGAAATATGGAATCATGCGGTCTTTGTAAATCTGTTTTTATATATCGAGAATAAAAAAAGATAATTTCAAATTCTCATATCCAAGGATTATTTGTGTATGAAAACAAGGAGCTTTTGATAATATTAAATATATTTTGTTTGTTTCTTCTTAATTTTTTTCCCATAAAGCAACATGAAAATAAGATTCATATTTCGACAAATGTTTTGGACTATTTCCTTTTTATTAACGGCTAAGGCGATCAGTGTTCAATGATCGAGGCAACTAATCAAATCCGAAAAATATAGGAAAGAGTTTTAAGAATGACCAATTTTCAATATTTGTGTTTATTGAGATAACCCTCTAGATCTTTTTCTTGTACATCTACGGTTGGTTTGCTTCAAATTACATAAAATATCATATTCGGAGTGTTTTTGATATGATAAATCTTTTAAAAGAATAAACATTGAGGATTACTATTAGAAAAGTTGAAGATGTTTATTTTCACATATATGAAGACACAACCTTACGCAAACACGATTTACTCGTTTTTAGAGAACACTCATTAATAAATTATATGATACATTTTGCTAGATTTTAATATTTTTAAATTGCGAGTAGTGAGAATTGTTCGGATATTTCTTTGACTGATTTGACTGACTGTACAAAGTTATGACGGCAGTATCATCACTTAATTTTTTTATTTATTTAACACTCACTCCGCCCCAGACTACCCGGAAGGATGTAAGGCCATCATCAATACATGATGGCAGCGGATAAACAACTCAGCTGTTGTGAACGTGAACACTTGTGTAAACAAGCTATCACTCTCTTGAACAAGATCATTCGCCGTTAATTTTAAAATTTAAATTGTGTTTTGACTATGTGATTAAATCGTTGTTTTCTAAAAAGTGCTTAGCTTATTAATGTCTGCACAAAGCAATATAATATTGGAACTCAGAAATGTTTAATTCTACAAATGAATTCGTGATTTATTTCTTAAAACGTTAGATTAAATCGACAGTTAAAGAATAAATTAGAATTAAATTCGATGGCGGCTTTTTTTTCTTCTGAAATCTGATAAGAAAAAGAAAATTATTCAAATTTATAAAGCCTTACTTTTACAAATCGGGATTTAAAGAGATTTATTTTCTGACAAAAAATCAATGAAATGCTCTTTTGGAATAATTTGGCGAAACTGATCAATTTTCAATTCCTTTTCTAAACTTTCTTTTCTCGAATTAATTTCTTAACCTTTTATATTTCTTTTGCAGTTTTAAGAAAGAAACAGGATACGGAAAAAAAGAAGTAGATAAGACTATATTTACAGGTCTGATCTTAATTTCCTTTTTTTCTGGTAATCCCCAAACTATGATGGAAACTATTAATAGTTTAATAGAGAATTCGGAAATAATCAATAGACCCAGTTACTAGACATGCTGATAATTTAATGCTATTCTATAACTAAGTAAGGAATTTCAGGAGAGATAAGAATTTAAACTAATTTTAACCCTAATTTGTAGAACTTGAGTAATTTTCAAAAACCATATTCGTAATAAACATTTAAAGCTGCGAGATAAAAATGGCGAAGAACAACTGATGTTTTACGCCGTAAATGTATTTATTTGATAGAAAATACATAAAAAATTATAAAAAAATGTTTATAATAACAGTGCCGTTAAAGGTGATTGTAGTGCATATGGCAAGTTAAAAAACTACAATTCCTGTCTCAAATTTTTAAAATATATTTAACTGAATCAGCGCATGCATTTTAGAATTTTCATAATTTTCTTGCATTCTCTAAAGCTGTTTAATGTATGGTATTCTTTATGCATAATGTTATTGTGAAAATGAGATCAGTCAGGCCAGATACCACAATGCAAGTGAGGCAATGGACCGCAATGCTCTAAGTGTGCTTCTCGTGTCTTTCTCGTATACTTCTTCCACATGATTATCGTCGCTTAACAAGCAGCAGCACCTGTCTCACTTTTTTGAACTTTCAAAGAGGAAGAAAATACTCAATTTTTCTCAACCAATAACGAATATTTTTGAATTTTTTTAACACCTGATATAAACATAAGACCGCATGTTCCTACCAGATGTTAAAAAAATTCAGAAATATTCGTTATTGGTTGAGAAAAATTGAGTATTTTCTTCCTCTTTGAAAGTTCAAAAAAGTGTGGCAGGTCGTGATCGTCTGTCTGTCGTGTGTTCGTCCGATCTCTTGTTGTCTAAAAATATTTTCTCCGTTTGTTACCAACCAAGCGTTCTCATTTGTATCAGTAAAAATTATCTAAAATGATTCAAAATTGACTTTTGCACTGACTGTTTATCAGTTTAATATTCTTTTATGAGGTTTGGAAATTTAATAATCACAACCATATAATTAGAGCCAAAAAATCATTATTACTATCTTCAAACATTTGTAGTCCTTCGATGCAGTCCCCAGCTCTGTATACAACTTCTCCTGAGATGCGGAAATCATCGTAGACGGTTCGGATGGAGCGGTCTATTGCTTTAAAACACGCGATTTTTTCCCCTTCATGGGAGGAAGTTTCTTGAGTATTAGTTAACTTATCGGGTATATCGTGCCAAAAACGGCAAATAAAATTCCGGTATGAATTCAATGAAGCTTTTCATTTGTGATCATAGAAACATTCAGTCTTCGAACTCGAATCGAATGTTTTTTGGCAACCATTGATGCATGCATTGTTCAAATATGAGTACAACTCATCAACTTGAACCGAATATGCACCGATAAGTGTTCCTGCACATGATTGAAAACTGAAACTGTGTTTCCATGAAATACCAATGCGAACTGTGACAGCTGTGATATAAGATTTTGTCGGTGAGGTTTTTCGGGCCTGGTGATGACATGTGGAATCACCGGAGTAATCTGCTTTTAATAATCAACAGGTGTCATCACTTGCAACCCGATGTTTCTAGAGGTTAACATGATCTGGATATAAAGGAATAATGAGTGAACAATTTTAATTAATTAATTTGGATGAAATGAATAATTTAAAATGTGAAGTATTTCTAGATTGTTTTTAATTTAATGTTTTTATAATAACAAATAATAACTGGTAAAGGTTAAGTCAATTATGAGAAGGGAAGCGTGCATTTACCTTTTTTTTTCTCTTTTTTTTCGTTTAGATGACTAATTATATTTATGTGCGCCGCGCAGTGTGGGAATGAAAGATTGAATCAGATGTACTTTTCCAATGACTTTCTTCCTTTTGATTACTTTTCGTCAATCTGGGAAAGGCATTATGGTGAAACTAAAGTTTGGGGTGAGCAGCCGTTCCTCCCCACTTTGGATCGCCAACTTTTTTTCGCCAAGAGAAAGACTGTTTGGCGATGTCAGAATATGTTTTGGGTGCGCAGTGAGCTTTTTGTTGGTCTCTTGCACATGCGATGCCCACGGCATCTGAAAAGGAGAAATTCTGCACGCGTTGCCTGCGGCATCTGAAGTGGTACCGGACATTTTTTTTAAATTAAAAAATAAACAACAGCTGCTTCGCTTTCAGCAAAGCGGAAACTTAGTAGCTTCACTTGTTCATTGAATGCTAGGAATCTAAGTTTTTCTTTAAAATTCCAAAATAAGTTCTCACCTCAAAACGTTCCTTCGTCAAAATCAACAGGAGCGAAGAGCACGGCAATCAAAACAAATCCGTTCGGAAATGATCTAAACTATCAAAATTCAAACCGAAGAATTCCAACAGAAGTGTTATTCAAATTCGATTAAACCGACCAATTATATCGAAGATAATAAAGAGAGACCAATTAAAACGAGGCGCAAGAACGGCGATGCGCAAGACACCAATATAATGATCGCTGCGCACCAAAGTCAAGAGGGAGAGTTCTTGTTAAAACTTCTCTAAATATACCCATCGGCAGTATCTCCGGAGCCTGACGGAGTTGCCCCTAGACGATAAGGTGAAACGCTTCTTTAATTTTTTGTTTTTCTATTAATTTTAAATGTAGTATGATTTATGATTCAATAGATTATGAAAGAATGCATGAATGAGAAATATAATGTGAATGAACTAATATTATCTTTCAGATCTCCCCACCCCATTTTTAATAGTTATATTTAGGTCTAAATCATTCTTTTTAGTCAGGCCCATTATTAAAAAGTAATTAGTATCGGAGATTGAGGAGCACTGAGTCCAAGTGCTCCGTGTAAACAAATTCGTTCCTGGAGTGAAGATTCCAAATCCATCACAAAGACATAACGTAGACTGGCAGAATGGTTAATAACATCGAGGTTCGAATCTCCTGATCTGAAACCGTCACATGTTTAAACTTATCATCGGTGACAATCTCTACCACATCTACATGGCATTTCCGTGCACAAATTCCTTTACAAAATCTATTTATTTAAGTCCCTGTGCCTCTCTGTTTTTATATTTTTCTCTAGATAATTTATATTCACCTTTTGCTTTTCATTCATATTAGTTAAATTCTTCATCATCTATTATACAACGTAAGTTAATCATGAATTCTTAATCGAATGTTTAAATAGATGCATTTTAATGATTTCATAAATATGGAATTAACGAAAAAAAACGAAACTGACGATTAATTAAAATGAAAATTTGAGTTATCTTCTTCCAATACTTCTAATAAAACAACTCTAAAAGTAAAAAATTATCGTTAAAGAAAATGAAAATAATGATTGATTTTACTTTTATTTTATTCATTGTTATTTTTAATTTAATGTTTTATGTTCAAAAATATTCAGAAAATTTCATTAATTTTCTTGTTTATTTTCATCCCTTCAAGTATTATAAGTCATAAAAAGTAATTACTTTTCCTGTGTGCCGTTTTTGTTTATATTCCTAAACAAAGGAAAGGAAAATATGGATCAAATTAAAATGAATCATTAAATTATTCTTTGGAGATTGCTAACGGATATAGCTCATAAAAGGAAGTATGGACAAGTTCTCTGTTTCGATTATTTGCATTAAAATAGTATTTCATGACTCCAATATCCGGTGGTAATGCTTCATCAATGGGAATCTTCAAAATTTCAACACTCTGTTTCAAGATGTTAATTAATGTTTAAAGTAAAGTTTCTGATGTTATGGTTTAAGGATACTTTGAAAATATCAAATTTCATGTTCCTATCCCTGTAGCTCTAAATGTTTACTTAAAATAAGAGCCTAATTTTGTGAAAAGGCTGCCATGATTGTTTGTTATCGTTGGAGACTTCTAAGGCTTGTTTGGCGGTTAAATTTGCAATCATACGATTTAGATAATCACTGGTGGTTAAACTTTTAACCAAACGGTTTGGATAATTACAATCGTTCCATTTGGAGTTCAGCCATTTTAAGAGCTTTTTAATTCACTTAAATAAAAAGGATTACATTAATTCAAAGAAGACAGAATTCAAAGCTTTCTGTACTAAAGAAAGAACTCTTTTGAATTTGGCGCTTCATACAATATCCAAATGGGTTTGGCGATGGCTATAATTGGAGGGTTACCGGAAAACGGTCTGTGAACCCAAAATAAACAAACCAGAAAACACGTCCATACGAAGTTTTAATTTTTTTTCTAATTTATTGTGATGTAATTGTGGGAATCAAAATTTATATTAAAAAATATCCCAACCACTACTCCGAAGACAGACAGAAACATTATAGCATGATAGTGTTTAAGGCTTGAAATGTCTGTCTTCGTCTGGTTTCGTTACTTCAGCAGTTGTATTCTGTATATAACAATTTTAATATCACGCAATTTATAGAAAGAATGTCTGTCTGTGTGTTTGCTCATCCATCCATCTGGTTGACGATGTTTATCTCTCTTATTAGTTTCTGCCCTTTGTATTTTTTTTCAACACGCATCGTGCGATTTGCAGATAGTATGCCAGACATTATGATGTTCAAACAATTCTTGATTGGATGGGATGGGTTGGACTAGCCCTCCATTTTGAATGAACAAAACAACATGCAACCAGTTAGTGAATCGACTAGGTGTGTAACAAACAGTAAAATAATTAGTGATTCGGTTTAAACGTTCATCTCCTTGTTTTCCCATGTAATACATAAAAATGGAATGCGCATCCGTAAATTCGTTTAACCCTAACTTGTAAATGTAAATAAGAATTCTCTTTTTATATCAAAAGTTTCTGATATACTTCGAAAATATGTTTTCAAACCAGTAAGGTCCGCCGCGGAATAGTGACAAGGTTTCGGCTTCAGACCTGGAGAGTTCTAGGTGCGAAACTCGGTCCTACCAAAGATGCATCGAGTAGGTGGGTCTGGTACAAGCCAAAATTGACGAAGAGTGTCAAACCTCCTCCAACTGGTGCAGTGAGGATGTTTGGAGAGGAGCTGCCGGCTCAGGTGTCGTACTCGTCGTCTTATCCGGTCGAAAATTACGAGGTCCTTCTCAAAATTGCCAGTGAATTACTTCAAGAAAGCATGTTAATATTGCTAAGCTAACTGTAACTTTCGACAATATCAACGGATTATCAAGACTCCTTCTTATGAATGTGTGTCCCTCAAGGACGGGAAACCACGAGTACACGGATATGAGTTGCTGCCGGATAAGTAAGCAGGAACTCGCTTCCTCTGTGGGCATAGTGATGGTGGGGCTCTGAGTCCCTCCACCAGTGATAGAACGTACCTCCTTCCGGAGGGGTCGGGCCGTGGGCCCGGTAATGGGCTACTAGGACTCCGGCCTCTATCATTCAGAATCCCGGACGCTAAGACAGGGCGGGGTGATACGGTTTTCCGGTTATGAATGTGTTTCCGAATTAAAAACAAGTAATATAAAAAAATTTAAAGTCAATTCCTACTTATGTGATTCGAGATATAATGAAAAACGTACTGCGCATGCGCAAAGATATTGCTGAAATATGGAGGTGCTTCGAAGATCCCATGGGCCATCCATATACCCAAGAACCAAGTCTGTAATGTTAATAGTTTTCGAGATATAATGGAAAACGTACTGCGCATGCGTCATGCAAAATATGAAATGACAGACAAACAGACAGGCTGGCACACAAGAAAGCGAATTAATATTGCTTTGTCATCTAGGTCTGAGCTATGTTTAAAGTTTCAAGTCTCCAGCTCATCGGGAAGTTAGTTTAAAATCGATTGCAAAATTTGAACAAGACATATAAATATATATATATATATAGGGAGAGTGTGAACTAATAGGAATTGAAAAAGATTTTTCAGGCGCTTATCATAGCTATTGTAAATATAATTTAATTGTTTTTATTAGTTGTTTCTTTTTTTTAAATATAAACATTTTATGCAGTAATATAGATTACATCCATTTAATTTTTCTCATTAACATAGACTAATTTACCTAATAAAATAATATTGATAATTACTTTAATACACGGCTATATGAGTATAATTATAAGGAAAACTGTTACAAAGTTCAATTTGTTAGAATTTGCATATCTTTCACACCCTAAACACGTTATTTAATTAACCCGAGGCTTTGTTTCAAAAATACAGCCTAAACGATATCCTTTCATTAATTTCCCATTAATCAAAGTCTGAAGCGACAATGGACTGTTGTCGAAAGGACTAGGAGATTAAGGGGTCTGCTTTCTTTCAACGAAAGCAATCCCAGTATGTTAGTAAAAAGGGTTTTTTGTATATATAAACAGTACAAATACAACAAGATACTTATACACTGAGAACACTCAAAGTAAAATACACGCCTATCTCTTCCATTTTAAACTAGTTATTAGATTTTTTTATTTCTTTTCATTGGTTTATAATGTAGTGGAAATCATTACCATTGTATTTTTCATGTAAAATTATTCTTTTGAAACATTTTAACTTCGCATATTCTTGTGAAGACCAAACCCTATAAAATATTTTAACGATCTTCTTTAACTGTGCCTTGAACAATGAACAGGCTTGGAGACATTTTGCATCCAAGATACAAAATGTCTGTATGAAAGTAACTACACAAAGATTACATATAAAAATGTTTTCACATAATAAGACGTTATTTATATGTTATATTCATTTTT
>BGPR01000750.1:179848-197154 GCA_013235015.1 Araneus ventricosus
TTTTTATAGTCTATCTTAATATTATAAAATGGAAACCAAATGCAACCTTAGACTACGGCTGGGCGATATAGAAATTATAACATCGCGATAAACCATCCAGTAATCTATATTTTCTGATATGTTATGAAATTTATTTATCCTTATTTAATATATGCATTTGGCATCATGGGATCAACATTAAATAATTATAAAGACGTAATATAAGTTTGAATTTTTATTTTAAGGCAACAATATTTTTTTCTCGTTGCATCCAAATGAGTGGGGAAAAATGTAAATCAGTTGTAATAAAGGCACGAATGTCTAAAAAAATTGATAAGTATATTAAGCGAAAAAATATTGTAATCTGTTATTACTCTCCATTAAACTGACGCTTTCCAGTGAATATATGAATCGTTCCACTCATTTTAGTTCCTTTTGAAAGGAAAGGGGGAAAAATAGTTGGTACATAATAAAATAAAAATCCAGAATAAATAGAGAATGAAAAGAAGTTAAAAGAAATTTTATCACATAAAATCAAAAACGTATTTTTGACATTATACACAAATGCACGTGGCCAAATCTCTGAAAATTATTTTGAAAACTCTTATGAATGATACGTGCCAGGATTGATGAAAATGCAAAGCAATACCCGAAAAAAGGATAAAAGGAAATAAACCCTCTAAATGCCTGTTTAGTTTAAGCTTGAAGTTCTAAAAAATTAGATTTTAACATGAAATAACCAAATATTTTTTTGTATTTAACCAAAACTCTAAGAACTTAACAATATTTTATTTTTGGAATTTCAACAGCACATACAACATGAATTATCTGCTTTTAAACTGAACATGAAGAACGGAAATGATTGGGTTGCTCCAATACAATGATGATTCAAGTCGCTGAGAGATTCAAGAGATTCATCATATTTACTTCCTTGCTGACACGGAGAAATAATGCTGCACCCAGAATATATTATGTAATCACACTCAGTAGATATGTTTCACATTAATATAACTATAATATGGACCTCTTTTATCATGAGCTCCCAACTTCGTGCGCCGCTCTGAATGAGACCAGGCCACTTGAGTTCTGTTCGCAAATAATATTCTATCTGTACCTTGAAAAAAGCAAGATACCTTAAGTAAGAGTGCTCTAGTGCGAACTGACATTCTTACTTAAAGAAGAAAGCCATCAGCACAGACCAACTCTCACTTACGCGAGTCCCATTTGGGCCTGCACAGCCAAAAGTAACTTCCAAAGCACTCAGGTGATAGAAAACAAAACCCTAAGAATGATTGCAAACGCCAGGTACAACTTGGCAACTTGAAGCACAATAATCCCTAAAAGGGAAATTATTAACGTACACCTTCCCTATCCGATGGGGAATTCAATCAGTCTGGATAAAATCGTGGACGAATGAGGACCTAAGAATGGAATCGGTTAATCTCACGATTTAAAGGTCAATTTTCTAAATGTTCAGCTGTGTGAAATACGTGTTCGTAAATGCCTATGTGTTGTGTTGCTATTCGTCAAATAAATAATTGGAAAATAAAAGAAGGGACTGATAATTTGGACTCTAAAAAGAACACGCAATAGTACCATCGAAATATTGACATACGAAATGCATTAAATGCTTCTTCCCTTCAGCAGTTCATTCAAAAACTTGCGAAAAAATTTTATGGAAAACTGCCGGACATCAATAACCCCGATCATAATGATAAATAGAATCGCAAGAGACCAAGAATGACTATCTCACTCTGAGTCCCCCCCCCGTACTGTTGTGCTTTTTTCTTTAACCTTTTTCTGCCTCAGATAATTCTTCACAATTTTCGAATCTCCTAGTGTATTTTTTTAAAAAATACTTTTAAAATTATTTTAAAATAACTACCTTTGTATTTATGTAGTTTGTAACTTTTTATTGATCTCATTTACTCCTAAATTTGATTTTCCTCACACTGGTCTATGCATTTTGATTATCATAGGTCTAGTTTTCATTGGCACTTAAGCCCTAATGTATTATATTTTGAGATGGTGGGGCCATCGGCCCCAAGGAGCAGAAACCACCACAATTATTTAAGAAAAGTTGAAGGGAGGTTGGGGGGGGCCCCCCCCCAACCGGTCAGGGCTCTCACAGGGGTCGACAGACCGACATTTCTTGCTTAACTGGTGGAAGTTACAACAATACCGGTTAAACTAAAGTTTACGGTGTGCAGCCGTTTATCCCCATTGATGGCCTACCAACAATTTCATTGTTTTAACACTGAATTTTTGATGCTTTCACTGCTACCGAGCGAAATTTCGAATTTGCATAACTTACAACTTTTAAACGAACTCCGGGAAACAAAATGTTATTGCTTTTTTCTTAATTTTAATCCCTTCCGCCCCTTTATCTTCCCATTAATCTTTTCCGCCACAACCATCATTGTTTCCGTGTAAACCCCAGGGGTACACATACCACAGGTTCGGAACATCCGCTCTATACAGTTTCCAAATAAACGGCAAAGAGATGTTTAGTTTTAAAGTTCGATTGAATAAGCTGGGAAAATAAATTCTTTTCTCCATTTCTTTTAGAAACAATAAATGTAATGATACATTGGAAGTTAGTTAGGTTTTTTCAACGCTTCAGAATCTTGGATGACAGCCCTAATACTCGTCCAGATTCATGAGAAGATAAAAAATGAATTATATTTGGGAGAGCAACATGATAATTAATTTCCTGTATAGGTGTTCAAATTATATTTTCCAAGATTTTTCTATCGTTCTTTAAAAAAAATAACATCTTCCATAGGTTAACCCTTAAACGACCAATTTTTTAAAAAATTGGTTTAAAAAAGCTTTCTGACTTTTATTTCTTGAATGAAATATGGGGAAAACACTTTATAAATTCTATTTTGTTTGAAGCATGGTTTATGGCTATTATTTAGTTTGTTATCAACTGACAACAATGGGCTTTATTTCAGAAAAAAATATCCTTGATAAAATACTATAATGTCAAAAACAGATAAATTTTAGTAACTGATAATACGGATAAGGAATTTCCTTCAACATTGTACCATAAAATATGGTACTCTCAAGCGTACAAACAAAGCTAAAAAGATGCAGACTCAAGTGAAAAACATCAATTTATTTTTATTTTTTATTAGCACTCAGGCTGCCATCAATATATTGTTAATTGATTTAATAACAATTTCAGTATGCATCTTATTGACAACAGCAGGCATTAGAGCTGCAGTCTTCTTCTCAAGATTTTAGAAGACAGAATGGGGTATATTGCTTAATGGCAACACTGGCATTTAAGGGAGGGCTGAGAGATACTTCTCTGACAATCAGATTCGTAATATTTAATTTATTACCTTCAATAGACAATATTTCGACATGTTTTCACTGTTGTGTAATTTATTCAACCGTCTTCAGAATGTATTCTAAGTTAAAAATAAAACTGATTAGTAAGTATTATTCACAAGAAAGAAATTGTAAGGCGGGGCATTCACCGCTGCTTTTGTTAGTGTTGAAACCCAATGAAAATTGGCGCGCATGGATTGGATGTTTGGAGTTTCGAATAGTTTGAAGTCTGATTGCAATGGCCGGATGACCTTTTGAGACCCTGTTGCGAGGGTAGTGAGGAAAAAAGCTTCTGCCTATATTGGGACCCCACAACGAGGCTAGTAAACTCGGAAATTCGCCGTTTGGGGGAGGAGGAGTGTGGGTGGCAGTAAGTCTGCGACTTTTAACCTTCTCTCAAACAATGCGTCTCAAAAAAACTTTGGAACATCCGTGAATGACTTACCTAAAATTTTAGACCGGAATGAGTGGAATACAAACCAGTTTTTGGGACAAATGAATGCCCAGCTTAAAGAAGTTTAGTCATTCATCCGCAGCAGATATTCCCAAGTGAATTCACCGAAATTTCTTATTTGCAAACTCTGAAAATCAACAATTTGATAACAAAAAATTACGCCACTCAATTTATGTTCCATCGATTACTCCATTTACGATACGAAACATGTATTTTACTATTAGCTTGTTATCTTTTAATGTATTTCAGAGAGTTAAATCTACGAGTTTTTTTAGAAGGAAAAATTGTGTTGTTATCCTATTTAAATCTTAATAAGCTTTATTTTTCTCGTTACCAGGATATGCAAATTATTTTTCGGATATCGCAGGGTTCAGCAAACGACTGGATCTATAATTAGGAGATCATTAACTTGGCGATCACGTTAAATTTTGGTTTCAAAAATATTTTCAGATTATTTTTCGATAATAAGTGCGAAAAAAATGGGAAGAAAATATAATTTAATGATAGCAAAATACGCCTTGACTTTTCCTTGCTTTTGTTGTGGCATTTTGCGGTTCAGTAATTTTAAGGTCTTTTTATCCCTTGCAGTGAACCTCATTAAAACATTGATATACCTTCGAAACACAGAAATTTTTTAAAGAATTATTTAAATCCTAGTTTCCGTTGCTGCTCTTCCTTGCTCATTAAATAAATGTTCTTTAGAGAATAGGTTGAAAACACTTGAAATGAAGAATATTTTTTATATTTCACTACTTTGTTTGATAATGATTTATAAATTATTTTACTTTCATGGAGTTTTGAGCTCCACTTGCCATGGACGGATGTATTTCCTATGAACTGAAGTAAGGAGGCTGGATTAAAAACCAAGGATTTGTTGGAATCTTAATATTTTATGTCTTAAATGTTAACAGCTTTAAAGAAATGCGAAACATTTTTTTAAGTTAACAAAAGAAACGTGGAACAAGTTACAAAGTTACATTTTTTTTCTGTGTAATTAGCAAAAAACATTTTTTAAAATGCTCTCTGATTTTGTTTAATGATTAATTAGTTTGTGTCATTGTGAATTTTCGCAGTTCTTCACTATTTCTTCTTTATTTATTTGCTAATACTAAAGACAAGCAAAATTGACAGAATGTAGAAAATTACGATTTCATCTCCAATGAATGTTATACCACGTGCTTATATACATACGTTAGGCCTAAGCACTGATAAATTAATTTAAATAAGTTTTCTTTTAATTTCTAGAGCTTTATTTGGTATACAGAATATCCATTAGCAACATGCTTAGGATTGCTGTGGATCCTCTCTTAAAGAGCATAATTCTGTTCCAGAATCTTACTAGTAATTTATTTATTATTTATTCAAAGAAAGCAAACTACAGAGATGACTTCATTTATAGAGTGCATGATCAAAAACATACAAAGGACACAAGCCATAAAGTGAATTAAAACACAACAAAAAGTAGCTGCAGAGAATACAATTCAAAGCTCAAAACCACATTAATTATAAAAATGTAAACACATAAATGTTTTAAAACGAAAACACGCAATTATAAAAGCACTAAAACACACTGAGGTCCAAAAAGTCCAAGTCAAACACACACAAACTCTAGATCAACGCATAAAAATCTTAATCGAATTTTGACGAAATCAGGTCATGTATTTAAAAGTTGAATACAACTCGATTGAAAAACAGTAGGAGACATATGATAAATGTCCAGTTCCCCAGAGACCCTGTTAAAAGTCTAAAATTTATATAACGAGAACCTGTTAATATAATTAAATTTTGAATACACATTTCAAAAAGAACTTTGGTTTCTTGAAGATCTGGCAGACACAGCTAAATTTATAGAGATCAAATATATTTGTACAATCGATCGAACTATTAATAACCTTGTAATACGAAACACCCGTATAAATTTCCCACATAAATTAATATAAAATACGATAATGCGTTCCATGCCGAAACAAATAGTCGAAACATTTTACGCATAATGTTTATTCACAGAAAATTATATATAAACCACGGCTTTCCTTTGGTACTTCTTCTGCCATTGACGATTTTGGCGTCTTCTTAACGAGTCGGCAAAAATTACTTTCACTTTTTCACAAATGATATTCTCTTTAAATAGTGTCACCTTGCAATTGCTTTTCGTGCATCCATATTTGAAGCAACCTTTGAACATCGTCGCCAATACGCAATCGTTACCTTAGATTTTCTTGTTACTCCCTTTCAAGTATCGATCTCCTTAATCATGTCCTAGTTCTTGAAGATAGTGCAAATCCTTGATGTAGACCGCATGTATTACATATGCGTACTAGATCAGGTGAAAATCCTTGTGTAGACCACATGTGTTGCGTGTGCGTACTAGATCAGGTGCAAATCCTTGATGTAGACCGCATGTATTGCATGTGCGTACTAGATCAGCCACCTCGTTCTCGGTGACTTTATTTTCATTTCTACGGTTATTTTTCTTCTCTAATGACTGCCTTCTTGCGGATTTTTCTTCGGGGAGATTTTTCCTCGGGGTATTAAACTTTGTGCAAAAAATCACAAATAATATATATGAGCACAAGTTTGATAAAAAAAAAAAGATGTGAGATCACAAACGGAAATAAGATACCAGCGGAACGATTGCTAAACACGGACTGATGTAGCACACGCACAATACGGTGCTTCCCCTCTCCTCGTCACTCGTTAACCGAGCCATTTTCTTACAATTTATTTCGCTCGCTATGCGAATTACTCGTAATGAGAAGTGATCGTTAAGCGAGGTTCCATTGTATTTAGTTTTCAACTATGAACAGGAGTTTTCATGTAAGACACTGCATATAACTTTTGTCGTTTGTTAGTTATTTACTTCCATGTATATTACAAATCAAAGTAATTCCTTCACAACCATTCGACGCGATTTTTATGATTAGTTTAATGTGCGAAACAAATAAAAAACAATTAAAAATTTTAAAAAAATCCACAAACATGACCATGCGTGAGGCTCGTCAGAAGAAAAAATGTCAAGCAGACATTAAACGTTTGAACAAGAAAATGGGTTAATATGGAGTATGGCCCACTATCACACTTTTACAGCTTTCACACCGTGAATTCAAGTTGGAAATTAAGCAGTTTGTAAGTCCCCACTCTCACTCCTCTAGCACAACCGTTTTCAGATCCTGGATGGTTCTGGAGGAGGAAATGAGAGTTGCAATGTCTCTCCCAAAAGGGTCCCGGATATGGTATATGGTTAAGATCCGGCTATGTGGCTGGCCAATCCATACGCCGAATATCCTCACTTTCCACAAATGCGTTGACCACATGAGGCGTATGTGGACGATCGCTGTTGTCCATGAAAATGAAATCTACACCCCTGAAAATGCGAACAGAGGGTTTAAAGACCTGTTGCCTTCAAATAATTTACCCTTTAAGCACTTTAAAAGGTTTTGTTCATTTTCTATTATACCTTTCCACTCACTAAAGTGTGGAGCTGTTAAAAGGATTTCAAAATTTGAAAGCAAATGGGAAAAATATGTAATGCCATTTACTATTTATTTGTTGGAAAATATGTTCAGCTAAAAATTTAGATCCTAAGCGGGAAAATATTGGTATATTTACTCGTTCCTTTCATTTTCTCGTGCAAGAATCACACACAAAAAAAGTATTGTGATTTTAAAAATTGATATAACATTCATCGTATCTCGAGATTGTGGTGAATATTCGTATTTTATTCACATTTTATGGCTGAACATTCATCGTATCTTGAGGTTGTGATGAATGTTCATATTTTATTCACATTTTATGACTAAACATTCATCGTATTTCGAGACTGTGCTGAACGTTCTTATTTTAAACTTCATAGAACTGGAAAAACAGATTTTCAAAAATTATGCTTGTCCTTTTGTATTTATGTCCTTCAGTTTGTGTATTAACATAACTCAAAAATTAAACAAGCGAAACCGATGAAATTTGGTATTTGGCATTTATATAAAAATTATCGATCTGTATTAAATTTCGGTGCAACTTCTTGCGAAAATCGTGAATATTGACTATCTGCGCGTGTGTTTGTGAAAAGAAGCTTCAAAAACATAACGAGCTGGATGGATGAAAGTTTACATTGTGGTCTCTACATCAAATTTGTGGATATATATATCAAAGTTTAAAGCAGATCTATATCATACGAGTATCAAATCTACAGTCGAAACACTTTACATCTGTTTGTGTATCCATTTGTTTTTATATAAGATAATTCTATTAGCCTCTATTAGCTAGATAAATGAAATTTGGGGAGTAGTCTTTACAGTAAAATTATAGATGCGTACGGAATATTGAGCCCATTTGATCCGAAGATATATCCTTTAAAATTCAGATTAGATTATCGTCACAATATGATAAAATTTAACCCTCTGACTTCGTATCCCGCGATTTCCGCGGATTGGAAGCAAGTCTATTTTGTGCTGCATCCTGCGATTTTCACAGGTTAATGTGTTCACTTAGTGCTTTTATAGAGATCATATTATACTAATAAAGTATTACATATAAACAACAGCTCGCTTGGTTCAACGGTATTTGAACACGTTTGCAAACCTTGCATCTAAATAATGATTTCAAAATATCACACAGCCGGAGAGTTACACAAAACGCACTACACTGTGGAAGAATACGAAAAATCCAAGGTGGAGAACACTCACAATTTATTTATTTTATTCTGTGAAGATCTAAAAGCAATTTGAGGTGTCAAAACATTTGACACTTACAGTATTTGAGAAAAAAATGCCACAACTGCAGTTGACATTGGACCTGGAATGGGCGTTATTGAGAAATAATAGAATCAATATCAAAATTCGTTGGGTTTGCGTTAAATCAAGGCTTCTTAAATAATTGATCCCCATCCCAAATAGCGTCGTTTGTGTGGAGTTTAGGATCGTGAAAGCATATTGAGCCGGGTTCCTGCTAGATTTCTCTGTGGTCGTCAGTAAAAAAGGTTTTGAAATGAAACCAAATTTGAAACATTTCCTGCAAAACTTTTATTAATAAAGACATGTAACGAGTTTTCTTTTTGCTTATAATTATATATTCATACTTTGAATTGTTTTATCTCCACACCTTTATAAACGCTAGGGATTACGAAAACACTTTTGTGCGAATGTGATGTCGTTCTATTTTTTGATGCTCGAAAAAGGCTACAGAAATTCAAAATTTTCATTACAGAATTTATTGGGAAACAAATGTTATTCTAATGTGTAACTTTTTCATTTATTTTGTTGCATCAACATAGCTATGATCAAATTTATGATAAAAATGATATATGCATTTCAAAACAACAAGATTTTGTTTATATTTTAGATATTTCTGTAAGATTTTTTATTTCAATTCATGCATCAGTACATTTGATGTATCAGTACATGTTCACACTAAAAATATTTTTAATTTCGGAAAAGAGTATGCCTTTATTTTTCTAATCAAAATCTTTATGGAATTACCGGCAGTCATTTGAAGGAACACATTTGTAATAATTATTTTTTTTAAATTTTATTAAATTATTTGTACAATTTGGAACATTCTCGGAACGAGATTTAGACTCATTGAACAAACCATATAAAAAGGTTTTGTTAGTTTGGGACATGGTTAATTGATAAAGGCTAAATTGGGTTAAATCGGTACATCTTGAATATGCCAATATAATTCAACTAACAAGAGGGCAGGCAAAACTAAAAATTGAAACACTTTACTCTAAAAAGCATTAAGATAGGCTTAGATTTAGAGGGAAAATTGGACTTATATTACTTAAATTATATTCCTTCCATCCAAAGAATTTTATTGGATTTATTACCGCATATAAAAGAAATTTATAAATTATTAAATTATTTATAAATTATTTATTGTTAAAAATCTCTCATTCCTTAAGTATATGAAGATAAATGTAGGCTATTTTTATATTTTCAGAATTAATTTGCTTTACGCATTAATTTTTTTATATAGCATGGATTAATATAACAAGATTTTAGGAAACCAAGTAATAACTGTAATATAAAGAGATCATCTGCATTTTTTTTATTTTGGTATTCCTATCCAAACACGTAGTTATTTATTAATTTTATTTCTTTCTTTCTTTAATTATTTTCACTCAATGCCATCGTTATTAAAAATAATATTTTGTTTAAAAAGAGTATATTGATAGTGAAAACGATACAATACACATTTGAGTGTAAATTAACATGCCATAATTTCGGTAAAAATGCCTATAAAACATATTTCCCTCAATAATACGAATGCAAATGTATGTATTTTATTAAAATTTCATAATTAATCTCCTTTCCATATCAATTGTTTTTCGTATAACTCAGATTGGCATAATAAGGCAATAGGAAACTACATAACAACCATAGAATTTGGAGATTACTTATATTTTCTTATTTGCCATCCCAATCCAAATATGTATATATTTATTATTATTATTTATTCCTTTAATTTTTTAAACTCAAAACCACCATTATTAAAACCATTCTCTTGTTTAAAAAGGTTATGTTGATAGTAAAAATTATATATTATCCATTCAAGAAAGTAAAAGCAGTCATTGTAAAAGAAAAGAAGAAAGTCATTGTAATTCAGCTACATACAGTTGGTGAAAAATGTTTGAGTGAAAATTTTGTAATTACTTCTTTTCTCTTTAAACTTCAATTTAAATTTTTTTAATGTACAATAAATTTCAAGAAAACACTTTTCAAAAACACACTTTTATTAGTGCTCTAAAGTGAAGACTGTTTTGATTTTAATTATTTTTTAGCTTTCAGTCTTTAATTTAAAATTCATAATTATAAATATTATGGAATCGTGAAATCAATTTTTTGGGGAAATTCACTACCAGGTAGCGCCACTGGTGTATGAATTCAAAATTTAATTGAATTAATTAAGCGATTACACGATAGTTGAGTTCAGAAAATATTAAAACAGTTTATTGTCATCGAGATCGCACAAGTGTAGAAAATTTCAGAATTGTAACACATCAAAAAGTGAGCACAATTTCTATAACAATTTTCCATCTGTGCAAATACGAAGAAAGTCAAATTAAATAAAGTATAAAATAAAATTCATTCAGGCTTCTTTATTGAGAAAAAGCAGAAATGAACTGAGGTGGGTGTCGAATTCCTCTTTATATATTATCCTTACATGTCCTTATATTATTGCAAGCATTAGAAGTAGTATCTATATAAAATTTCATTAATATATCATTTTAACTCTTTTTTTAATATATAAATAAAGAATACTCATGAAAACCTGATTATTTTTAATATCTGGTTTAATGTCAAAATTAATACCGTCACTTCATTAATCTAAATCGTTAAGCTTTTGAGTTATCACATCAAAATACTCGAGAATACAGAGACCGATAGACGTCAACCAGCTGTCGGATTTGTTATACAGTTTGATACACATCTGCAGATCTGATGAATAAAAAACATAGATTTGATTTTATCCATTTTTCTTTGCATTTTCAGTCATCCTCTTCACAAGCACACGGATACACAAATAGACACATGTCCCTTAAACGAATTTCGTACAAAATTTGAATGAATAAAATTTGGTATGAAAACAAAATAGAAAGTTTCATCCTTCTAGTTCATTGCGTTTTTGAGTTATTTTATTCAAACACAGACAGACTGATAAAATGCAAAAAACGGGGGAGGGGTATTTAGGAAGAAGGGGAGCATGCAAATTTATAAAAATCTCGAGATGGAATTTTTGCGGAAAAGTAAAAAAGGAGGTTAATCTGGAGTCTACGGTGCCGACTTATTTAGTTCCTTTTAGGATAGCCAACTCATTGTCGCCAAGAACGGAGATGAGATCTAGATCTTTTTAACCAGTGACATGCGCGCATGCGCGCAAATTAATCTTTTCTGTTAGCTTTCCTACAAATACTGATTGCCAAAATGTTCTTTTTCATCAACCTTTTTTTTTTTCGAATCATGGTTATTGTTAGACGAGATCTAAATCAATCAGTAAAGCAAACCAGTTTGGGTTTATACTAAATAGATTCTATAAACGTCACATCTTCTACAGATATAAATAACGTTGGTTACAGTAATGTGTAGTTGTATTAGAAATGACGAACTACCATCACATCGCCCTTCTGCTGACCCCGGCTATTTCGTGAGTATGTTTAATCGAGGATTAAATCGGTTGTATTTATATGTGCCTATGCTTATATTTTTATCATCTAATAAAGATGTCTATTTTAACTATTATTAGTCGTCGTCAATTATCTTGTCATTGTCATGAATGCATCTAAATGCAAATTAAGTAAACTAATTGGGTTACTCTGTTTTATTAGATGTATTACTGATCGCGTTTCTTTGACAACCAACGGTAATACAAGATTTTCGTCGATGTCTAACGTATCACGCTATATTGCGCCTCACTTCGATTGGAGTGTTTTGTTCATCTCTTCGATGTGATTGGTCGATTCATTCGAATTTCAATAAAACTTCGTTTGGAATTCTTCGGTTTGAATATCGGTTCAGTACTGTGTATGTTATTCTGTGTGTTTCGTTTCTCATTGAATAAACAAAGCTACGAGTATTCCGCTATGCTGAAAGCAAAGCCGCTGATGTTATTTTAACTTAAAAAAATTTGCCTGGTACACTCTTGAAATGCGGCAGGCATTGCGTGCTGAAATTCTCGTTTTCAGAATTTTTTTAAAAACCTGGATTCCTAACATTTAATGAAAACGCGTAGCTACTAGTTTCCTGCTATGCTGCTGAAAGCGAAGCCGCTAATGTATTTCAAGTTAAAATTTTGCCGGGAAAAAATGGAAATGCCGCAGTCATTGCGTGATCAATCTCTTCTTTTCAGGTGACGCATGCGCAAGACAGCAATAAAAAGCGCACTGCACATCCAAAACAGTATTTGGCGACGGCAAATGAAATTGCGCCAAGAAAAATTGGCGAGAAACACGTGCGCACCGTAAACTCCAGGTTTACCAAAAGGGGAAAGGATTTCAGTTTTCACTTGAAGAAGGCTTGTTTTTAAAGGCCACTTTGGAAATCCATCATTGTCCACCCTTAATTTGAATGCTAAATCCACTTGCAATTAATTATCAATGGAACTTATTAGATATATTTAGTTTAAGATCACCATATATAGATCATTGTAATACATTTCAGTAGAATAAGCACGAGGTTTGGAAATCAGATAAGCGTTTCCACTCCATGTTGATCTAGATGACGTAATAAATTAATCAGCAATGATTCAGCTCTATGCATCATTAGTTAAGATATAATATATTGTTAGATATTCACGACTGACCTTACTGTAGGTGATTTAACGCTAGAATTTACAGATGATTGATTCAAGCAGAAAATTAGCAGTTAAGATATACACAAAAGTTAAAATAATCCGAGGATCATTGATGCAGAAATTTTTTATTTAAAAATTCGTAAATCCGGAAAGAAAACGTTCTTCGAAAGATTATCAAGTATTTTTGAAAAAAATATAAATAGTCTAAGGTGGGATAATAGAATCATATTAGACAGATAATATCATTCAAAACTAGAAATTGCAACGTTTTGATTTATTATTTGAGAAAAATTAAAAATAAATGTTGTGAAATTAACAAGGTATTGTTTCAGCAATCACTAATTAAAAATATTTTTTGGGAATTAAAGAAAAAACGCAATGTATGTTTTTTTTTTATCTAAAATCTTCGTAAACTGATATTTAGCAAAATTTTAATCCGAGAGAATTGCATTTCAAATTAATTTTTTCTCCGTGAAAGAAAAATAAATAATTAATTTCTTTTCATCATTTAAAACTAATTCGAAAACATTTTAATATAAAATCACAATTTTGCCTCATATGCATTTTACTGACATTGGAAAACTAAAATTAGATTTTACTGAGCTAAAAGAAATTAACGAAGAAAGCTTTTCTAAAAAAAATTGGTGATTATAATTTTTGATTATTTTTCGTTGCATGGTTTGCAAGTTTTCTCTCTTCATAAAATGCATTCTATCTATATTCTGGTACAGTGTAGACTTCTAAACTGAGTTTATTCATCAGCTATTTTAATGCTGCGAGAAACTACTTTTGAAATAGCGGAACTTTAGAACTTATTCTTTATCTATACGTTATGTAGAAGAATATCCTTACTTTTTATTGAAATGGGCAAAGTTTATTAAATGGATCAAAAAGCCAATTTTGTTGCTTCTTCATAATTGAGAATGAAATGGCGACGGAAAACCGAGTTTCTTCACTCTTTCTTTCAGACACTTTTTGTTTCGATTAGTTTGATAACCGTTTCGCTTAATTGGAAAGTCTCCTGCATTCTAATCTCTCAAACACTCTTTTGACACGTGTTTTAGGTTTCTTTTTCACAGCTTGCATCTGTAAGACTTCTACCAAACAAGTGTTTTGAAACTTAAAAGACACTATACTATATAAAAGAATCATCATAAAACATCAGAAAAGTGGGTGTTGCGTTATATTTTCAAAGTGAGACGTCTAAAACTCATGATATTATAAGAAAATATGAAAAGTATTCGCTTTCTGGAATTTTTGTCACTATTTATATACAGGTAGTTTAGTTATTAAATAAACTTATATTTCTTCATCTATATCAGATTTTATTTATATTCGGCATATTTATCGGTTTATTTTTTTATTCGGTATTATTATATTATAAGAATATAAATGATGATAAAATTCATAAAATGCACAAAAAAATTCTTACTGTATTCAATTAAATTGCAATTCTTTATGCATACATTATTCAAATTTGCAATTTTATTTTTCCGCTTCAGTGAATTTCCATCACTTAGAAACTTCCCCTTGTTTGTTTAGGTTTTTTGGAGCATGAGCCATCCAAGGATTAAAAAAAGCTAAACTGCTCGTTTCATCACTTTGAAACCCAACACAATACTTTAATGTAACGTCTATAAGATATTTCTATTCATCTTTAGATATATTCAAAGTATTATTTCTTTTCCATTAAGAGAATTGTAAATTTGAGCTAAATATCGACAACGTAAAATTTCAGATGGGCTAAAAAAATCGGATTTTTAAAATTCTGTTTGTCTTCATGGAATCATTGATATATCCAAAAGTTAGAGTATAATTTTGAGTCATTCCCAAAATTAATATACAGGGTTGCTATAATTAAAGTTCGCCTATTCAGAAGGCTGTAGAAACGGTTCTATGGCTCCAAACGAAACAAAATTCACTAGGATATAGTACAAGTGAAGCACAATATACATCTCCCGCCCCCTAAAAAACATGCCTAACCTGCGGGAGTGGCTTCCCCGAAACTTTCTCTCATACACCTTATGCGGGTGGTGAAAAAATACACCAGGCGCAAGAAACGTGCGGTATTCCCTAACAAAAGCGGGGTAAACGCTCCAGCGTTCGCGCCTTTTTTTTTTTTTGCGTCGTAGAATGGGAAAGAAACTGAATATGCAATTTCAACGCCTTTTTTTTTAAACCGATTTAAACGGAAATTGGAGATAAATCTCCAATTACGGTTTCAAGACTACATACGAAATTTCATATATCAAAGTCATTGCTTTTATAAGTTACCGTCTTCAGAAGTATGCGATTATACAGACCGACAGACAGTCAACCCTTTGGCGGATTCGGCCCAATATTTTATACGTACCTACATTTCCGATGATAAAACTGTGTACCAAATTTTATCTATCTAGCAATTTAAGTTTTTTTGAGTTATAGAGTTCACATGAAGAGCGGACAGCGGATTTTGACCAAAATATGATAGAAACCTACAATTTATGTGTAAAGATCACATACCGAATTTCATCCCGCTAGCTCTAATAGTTTTTGAGTTATCGTGTTCTCAGACAGACAGACATAATTCCAAAATTGTGTTTCTCCGAATCAGGGAGGTCTAAAACGTAGAGATTCGTCAAAATCTCGAGTTCGAATTTTTGACGATTAAAATACTTTCTATTTGTATACTTCGTATACGAGAAAAGTGACATAAAACTTTACGTTCAGAACTGAATTTTGGCAGCGTTTTCAGTTAAACTATTTAAAAAATTGAAATGAATTATTCAATTTTGCTCCAGCAATAAAAAATATCTGCATAGGTCGACTTAGATAATGACGCAACACCACCTACTGACGAAATTTAAATTTTTCTCTTTTTCTTTCTCGTTTTCACAGAACACATCATTTATATAGTCATATGCTAGTGAAATTTGTTTCGTTTGGATTTATACAACAAGCTGTAGATCCTACTGAGTAGACTAGCTTTTACATCCCAAATTATTGAATAAACTGTTCAAAATACAGAAAAAAACTGAAAACGAAATATGAAACTGTACTTCCAAGAAACTATGGCCCCTGAACAAGACACAGTAGGGAATTGAAAGAAGATATAGACAGCTTAATATTAATTTTATTCAAAACTAAAATTTCTTAAGAGTCTAAAAATATTTTCTTTTATTTGCTAGGATTTAAATTATCTAATAATTGTCGAGAAATATTATGTCACTAAGCAAGAATAATGGCAACAATGTATATTTAATAATAACTTTACCATTTTTATTTCCTAATCTCTGAAGATGTATTAAGGAATAAATATCATTAGATCGCTAAATTTAAATACGATGTTACAAAACATTTAGATTTAATATTTAATAAGTCACATGATCACTTTCAGCTACGCTTATGGCTGAAAACTGTTAAAACTGGAACAGTTAAAATCAAAATTTACATACGTTTTCTGTAACCTTGGGATCTGCTTTCTTGGTAAAATAATCAGTGTCTGTAAGAGCATTTTAATTATCCAATAATAAGTAGTTAAAACAAATGATGGAGATATAAAAAGGATTGGCACAGAGATGTTCCTCTTATGAATCATTGCATAAATTATCATTTCCACGGCTTTATGTCTTAATTAGACAGATGTTGGTTTGCTTTAAATGACCCGATATATTCTTTACCAAAAAAGTGCTCATTCAAAAACAATCCCAATCCAATAATAAGTAGTTAAGACAAATGATGGAGATATAAAAAGGATTGGCACAGAGATGTTCCTCTTATGAATCATTGTACAAATTTATCATTTACGCTTTATGTCTACTGACAGATGTTGTTGTTTTAAATGAGCCGATATATTTCTCAATAAAAAAAATTCATTCAAAAAACAATCCCAATCCAATAATAAGTAGTTAAGGCAAATGATGGAGATATAAAAGGATTGGCACAGATGATCCTCTTTAGAATCGTCGTGGCTACAAATTTTCATCAGTCGCTTTTGTATGTTCACTATAGATGTTGTTTGCTTTTAAAGAGACCGACTATATTTCTATAAAAAAAGTGCTCAGTCTCAAAAACAATCCCAATCCAACAATACATAGATGTAAGACCAATGATGAGATATAAAAGGATTGCCAGAGATGTCTTCTTATGAATCATTGCATAAATTATCATTTCCACGCTTTTATGTTCACTCGGACAGATGTTGTTTGCTTTTAAATGAGCCGATATATTTCAATAAAAAAGTGCTCATTCAAAAACAATCCCAATC
>BGPR01000750.1:202154-226326 GCA_013235015.1 Araneus ventricosus
TATATTTATTTGATAAAAAATTTAGCAAATTTATTTTTTAATTGACGTACTGCGTTTAATTCTTATTATAATACTATTTTATGGAATTGTCAATAATCACATTTTTACTATTTAAAGACTATATTTGTTTCTATTGTATTAGTTATAATGATTTTTGTGTCTTTTATGGTATTTATTATATTACATTGCAATATATTCCATTTTTACTGGTTTGTTGTAATCTTTCTCGCAATAGTATATTTGTGGGAATATGTTAAGCAAAACCTGGCATTTTCGCAATTAAAATCGCTCAATTCTAAACGGTACTATGGAAAATAGTGAACTTCTAAACTTAAATGAATTTAACTATAAAAGGTCGAATTTTTGGATGATATAAATATTTTCACTATATACACTTAGCATACGAAATGTGCAAAAAAATGGAAATCTTCCACTAAAAATAAAAACGAATGTAAAAATACAAGAATGAAAGTAGCAGCCACAGGGAAAGCCAATGCTTTTGAGCTAAAGACTAACACTGAAAAAGAAAACTATTTTTAAGCAATTCTTTTCGGAGTAAGGATGGGAAAAACCCACCGGTTTTAACCGAAAACCGGTTTCTCTGTTTCGGTTTTTTCAGTTATTTTTGTCCCGGTAATAACCGGTAATTTTTTTAAATCCAATAACCGAGTAAAAAAACCGAATCGGAAGATAGGCTCGATTTTAGGTTCTATTAGACTAAAAGTTACCAAATTATGAATCTTTGAATTTCATCATCTTAGGCCAATCACCGACAATCGCTTCCTCGAGGCGTCTGTTTGTTGGCGGTTTACTGAGAGAGTCTTTATGAGTACATAAATATTGGCTAATGGATTGATTTCCTGTAAAAAAAAATTTAACAAACAATTTTGTCTAGAAACGGCGTTTGTTTTGTTTTTCTATAACCCCCCGATATATATATATATATATGTAATAATTCACTTAATTTTATTTCAAATTATTTATATATTTTAAAGTCTTAATCTATGCCAAAATCACTTTTTTCAAACTCCAGTTTCGTTCTTTTCCCGCGCTGGAGGTATATTAAATCTCTTGTTTTGACATATTTATTGCTAAAAGAATATTCTAATCGTTTCCACGCGCACACAACTCGCGAAATCAGCGTCTTATTGTCGCCACGAATTTTCCTTAAAACACTTACGTAATATACTAAAAATAGCTATTATTCCCTTCACTTTGATCACATGTCTATCTGTTAAATCCCTACCTGAGAAAAAGCAGGGATCTTCTGGTCACTTTTGGCTTAAAACTTAAACGAAGATGTACGTACATTTCGTCACTCTCCAACAATAAAAATGAAATTAGTTAATAACTCGACGTTTAATCATTTCACGACTACACAATTACGAATTCATTTCATATATATATATAATGTATTCGTAATTGTAGTCGTTAAATGATTAAACAGGCCGAGTTGAATTCTAAATTTCATTTTTATTATCGGAGAGTGACGAAATGTACGTACATCTTAGTATAAGGTTTTCGTGCCAAAAGAGAACAGAAGATCCCTGCTTTTTCTCAGGCAGGTATTTAACAGATAGACATGTGATCAAAGTAACGGGAATAATAGCTATTTTTAGTATATTACGTAAGTGTTTTAGGGAAAATGTATGGCGGCAATAAGTCGCCAATCTCGCAATTTGTGTGCGCGTGGAAACGATTAAAATATTCTTTTAGTAATAAATATGCCAAAACGAGAGATTTAATATACCTCCAGAGCGGGAAAAGAACGAAACTGGAATTTTAGAAAAGTGATTTTGGAATACATTAAAACTTTAAAATATATAATATTAGAATTTGAAATAAAATTAAGTGAGATTATATATATATATATATACCTGAAAAATGGCAGGGCGTGTGGATTAGTTTTTGAAAAAAATATACGAAAATTCCCAGAATGAAAAGTGACCAGGACAAGTATTCCACTGAGGAAGCACACTCATGTGAGAAATTATATTAAAATGTTTAACAATGGTTGTCGAATCTCCTCGACTGTAATCGAAACTGAAACTGTCGAAGACAGAACTAACAAAATTTAGCCCTGGTGTGAAATATCGAATGACATTTAGCACTAATTTAATAGAATTGCACTGATGCAGAAGATGATCGGAGAGATCACTTTCAATACATAACTGGCATCCATGCTGTAGAAGTATCTTCCCTGGACTGATGAAAATTACGAGAAATGTCTTGAAGCTCTAGCAGGGACGAACTTTGAATTGAGTTTTACACAGAAAACTGACAGAAACGCGAACATGTTGTCTTAGTGACATCGCAATTAAGGATTGCTCAGCTGTAAGACAGATTTGAATTTGATCTCAGAGGACTACAGTCGATTCGAATGACATATGATGAATGTGGAGTAGGGATGGCGCTTATTGCGAAAATAACCAGTTTTCGGTTATTCAGGTTTTTTTCACCTCCGGTTTAGCCTGGCGGTTATAACCGCTCAAAATAACCGATTTTTGAAATAATCAGTTTTCGGGTTTTTTTTATAAAAAGCAAAATTTTTTATTAATATTGTTTTCACAGGAAATTAATCCATTGGCCAATATTTATCTATTCATAAAGATTCATTCAGCAATCCGCCAACCAACAGACACCTCGAGGAAGCGGTTGTCGTTGTTTGGCCTAGGATGATGAAATTCAGAGCTTCGTAACTTGTTAATTCGAACCTAAAATCGAGCCTATTTTCCGATCCTGTTTTTCCACCCTGTTATTGGATTAAAAAAATAACCGATTATAACCGGGACAAAAAATAACCGAAAAAACCTGTTAACCTAAAAAAAAACGGTTTTAAGTTAAAACCGGTAGGTTTTTCCCATCCCTAATGTGGAGCTATCATATATCCTTAAGCACTTGTTTATTCCGCAGAGAATCTCTCAGAATGTCAGAGAATACTGTTTTATTTATGGACGAAGAAAAGATTTCCAGTAAGCAAGAATATTATAAAGGTGTTGCATTTCTTAATGCGGATTTGCTCTTATTTCACTTTGTCATACACGAAGAGAGTAAATAGGAATCGTGGAAAGCATACGATCTCCAGATTTGTTGAATTCCCACGTTTGAGGACTCAAAGGCTCCGAAAAATCTGTTTTTAAAATTCGGATTAAAGGCTGGATAAATAAAATTAAGCGGGTCTTCAGGCGCAGCTGTATGTCTTTTTCAAATTTTAGATAAATTCTGTCAGCAGGCGAAAAGACTTTTTCAATTCAAATAGTCTGTTTCGTCGCTTGACAAGCAACACCCCTATCTTAATTTTTTGAAATTACAAAGAGAATGAAAATGAGTATTTTTCGCATCCAATAACGAATATTTCTGAATTTCTTTTTAAAATCTGATGTAAAGCTGAGACTACATGTTCCTAGTAGATGTGAAAAAAAATTATAAAATATTCGCTACTGGTTGAAAAAAATTTAGTATTTTCTTCCTCTTTGTAATTTCAAAAAATTGAGAGAGGTGGTGTTGTTTGTTAAGCGAGGATTTTCTTCTCTCCACTAGTAGTTCTGCGAAGAGACCTGGGGTCCAAAAAAAGGAAATAAAAAATAATCTAGAATCTGCTCTTTGCCACAGTCGTCAAAGATTTAGCCATACAATCAAATGTCTGCTTTTAGCAGTATCAATAAAATTACAATAAAATGTAATTTGCTGTTATCGGCATGTTTGGAGGCATTAAGAATGGAGTTCCGTTGGGGTGGAATCGTTGGAAAGAAGCTGACCATTGAATAAAAGCGAACCATGAAAACGGTCAGCATCTTGAAAGGGAATAAAAAAATAAAGATCCTTACTCATACATCTTTTTTAATGGCTTTGAGGAACATTCATTGAATGACGCCTTTGATTATGACTGCAAAACAATATACTTTACGACGAAAGCAAAACGCCGAACGATCTAGTTAAAATAGGACCTTGCTTCCTTATACAGTTACGCATATTTCAACACAAACGTTGCTATGTACATTAATCGAAAATTGCATGTTCATTTTAACCTTCCATCGGGGGCATCTAATCTGCGAGATGAAGCATTCATATTTTTTGGTGCCTAAGTGCGAATGTTACCGAGAAAGGTGCGGGACCTATAGCATCTTGGCTCCCTGCCACTCACACTAGGATATCGTGGTTTGTTTCTAGTGCTATTTTGTTGCAGGGGCACGTTAATCTGATAACTGAGTTGTTTCCGATTAGGATTGTATTTTTGATATCTCCAAATTTTTCTCAATATTTTTTTATGTAACTGAAAAAGTTCGTATACCTGTGCCCCAACCTATAATCCCTGATATTGGTCGTTATTTCCAATGTATTGCTTCAAAACTGTCGAATTATTTGAGGCTCACGTCGACAAGAGTTGTCATTGCTATGGAACCTATAAGGGGAAACAAACGTCAACTCCCTCCTGAATTCCTGGACATTTTGTTATTTGAAATTGCAAGGAAATTTATAAAAAAGTTATTTAAATACGAAAATGTAGCTTTATATGACAGAATAGTTAAGTTTGCTAAGCGTTTCCTTAAGCCTAAGCAAAAATTGAACTTTTAATCTCACTGATGAGTTGCGCCCAAATGTGTCCGCATTTGTATTGCTCCCACTGCTTGTTAACTGAACGATGTTTGCTAACCGAAATTCAGTTTAATTAACTGCGCGATGATATTCAAGTGTATAGAAAATTTGGAATCAATTTTAGGAATAGAGTTTATTTCTATGCAATTTATTTGTCTGTGTGGCTAAAATTAAATGTGATTTTTTAAAAAAATTTTGAAGTTAATGAAATTAAGTTCAGATATATAAGCTGACATTATTGAATAGGTGATGTATTTTAAAGTTTAAGATGGCAGACAAATGGTTTTCTAGGATGGTTGTTACAGAATTAACACCACAAAACAATAACATGACGAAATCAAAAATCACAAATTTTGAATAGTTTTGAGGATGTTTTTTCAACGAGAACGTCAGGTTACAATACACTCTCGTCAAAATCATTTTTTACTCACCGTTATAACTGATGTCCTTCTAAAAATATATAGGACACAACAGAGAAGAGGATAGTCCCGAATTTTAAAAAATATAAAGATGGAGCCTGTAAATTTACTTATAATGATAATGATTGACTTTAAAAACTTAACTTTGCTACTTTCTTTAAAATAAACTGCCTAAATAGCTGAAATTGATTTTTCAAAGCTAGATCCTTAAAAAAAATAATCCTCAATTCTTTTTCATTTAAAAGTTAGTAAAAATATTTGTAATTATTAGCAACAAAAACGATAACATAAAAATATAACAATCAAGAATACGTGTTAATTTAAGAAATATTTGTTTGCTTAAAAGTGTTTAATTAAGTTATATTAAATAAATGAGACAGTTTTTACATAAAAATCATTATTGATTCTTAAACATGCAATCAATTTGCTGTCTAAAAGTATTGCATTCAATGTCTTGACTCGGGTGTTTTACGTCATATATTTTTTTCTTTATCAAACGTGTAGATTATTTTTGCATAGAAATTCACTTCGGAACGAATTTACTTGCATTTGAAACTCTCTTTTTATCTAGAAAATAAGTTTAAAATAAGGATGGAAACGTTTATATATAGAAAAGATTGAGAAATAGAAAATAACTAAATGAACTTAAAAACAGAGTGAAACCAGTCTACAGGGCCACCCTCCGCTCCTTGGAAAATTTTAGATTCTAATTATTGGATTAGATCAGAATTATATTATAAGAGGGGTGGCTGCATTCAAGGGGTTCCATATTCCGAAGTATAAAATATGTATTTAAGCTTACCCTAATTCGTTAGTTATGATAAGATGAATTTTAAAATTTATCTGAATTGGAAGATACTTTATTTGAAAATTATTAATGTTTTTTGAAAAAGATACAATTCGTGTTTACTTGGATCTATAAGCTCGTTTGGGGGCAACTTGTTTTACAATTTTTTTTTTAAAATTCGAAAAGTAAATCCTTAATCGTTTCGTCAGTAGTTGCTGAGGAATGGGCAATATTATCATCTATTTTTCCAAAAGTCTGTTGATTTGAAAGAGTTCGAATCAGCGCTTGAAACGTACTTGAATGCTCTATCTACGTAGAGCTCGAAGTTAACTCTTCTTTTCACATTAAGAAGGGAATGATTAATTTCGATTTTATTTCCTGTGTTGTTTTGGAACATCTGCATTTTTTTCTTTCTTCCATCCCTTTTCTCTTAATAAGAAGCTCAAAGAGAGAGAGAGAGAGACAAAAAGAATGTATTTCATGGAGACTGAACTGAAGACTAACCAGGCCAATTAGAGGGGTTTGAGTGGCCGTTCCTAGGGATTGTTTTAATATATGTTTATGAGCCAAAAATTCCGTTCCAAACAAAAGTGAACTTTGAGAGGGCTGGCAATTATTTAGGTATGGTCTCTTAGAGAAGTTTTATCTACGTATCAGAAAGAGCTATTTTTTGAGTTTGCATATATTTTCGTTCATTTGTTTTTTTAAGCACTGCAAGACTGCTGGACTTACCGGGACCAAATTTGGCTCAGTGATGGATTAGCACGCAAGATTGCTAACGCCGTAACTTTTTTTAAAAAATAATTCGAATTAGATTTTTATTTACATAATTTTAAGTGATAAATTCGGGTGTAAAGAAAAGTTATATCTCCAGTGCTTTAATATATTGGTTTATGCATTTTTCTCTCTTTTTTGCGTTTTGATGTTTTATTTTGTTTATTTCTTTCTTATTCTTTTTGAGCCGTATTAGAGGAAGTTGGTTCTAGCCTTTTTTCCTCAAATTTTATTTTATTTTTCTCTTTATTTCTCTTCATATATTGTTCTTTTTGAGCCTTACTAAAGTAAGTTGGTTAGAATACAAAAAATATTTTGAAAATGAATTTTTTCATCGATTGTCTATAAATTTGGAGAGAAAGAAACAGAGTGTGTGTGTGTGTGTGTGAGGGGGTGCATATGAAAATATTTGGACCCCGAAGTACGCCTTATCACCTAGTAATAGATAATTTCCCCATCAACTGTAAAGAAACAAGGATAAATTTGAATAAATAGATATTTGTGCAGCAAATGACTTTCAAATTTTTCTGATTAATAGAAATAACTAAGAGACAAAAAAGCATTAAGTTACAGATTACGAAAATTTGATTCGATATCTAAAAGCAAATCATAAAATTGAAATAATTACTATCCAAGAGTTTCATTTTACCGCCAATTTATTTATTTATCCAAAACAACTTTCTTTCATAGAAAAGATATCAAAGTTTTCGGTTAGCTCCAAGAAGGATTGCGAAAGAGATCTTCAAACACGGATCACCAGAAGCCCAATGTTTGGCCACCCTTCATTCAAATGAATTCCTCCCAAATTGAGTTATCCCTTTCAAAATAACTTCAAGGAAAGAGATTTCCAATACATTCTTGCAGATGTCCCGCAGCTAACTAGGAGTTTTGATAGCAAATTAAACATGGCTGATTTCGAAGAGTGCTATGTCTGATATTATTTTTGCTTTGACCTGACAAACAAGTGGTGCTGAAACAAAAGTCAATAAATGATAATGCAATGACGGTCAGGGATTTAGTTTCTCGAATTCATTAGGAACCTAGTATATTTGTCATTTGGCTGAGATCAGTGAAGTAGGTAATGTTAGTTTTACAATGCATAAAATTGTTATTTGGTATATTCATACGTTTTATATTAAAAACTTCATGTAAAAGGATTAAGATGTCCGGAGCAAATTGAAAAATCAATAATTCGTGAACGAAAAATTAAAGAACTATGCAATTTGAATAGAAATGTCAGAAATGAAAACGGATTTTTTTTTGTCAGGAAACCTGAATTTATTGGTAGCACAGTTTACAATTTTATCCATCAAATGATTCTTCAGTAGGTGGAGCGGTGCATTATGCAGGATAAGAACATGAATGAAATAAAGGCTTAAAAATGTTCAATGTTTCCTCCTCCGATTAGGAAAACAGCTCTCAGATGTCGAACCACATTTTTATCAGAATTAAGAACCAATTCTATTGTATAACAGGAGCATGAGCAAAAGAAATGTTTACTGCTCTGAAAGAATGTTGTTATTCCTCTGACAACTGAGCTCCGGAATGGAGAACAACACACTGAACATTTGTAAGCCATTCCTCCAATCAATTTCTTATCCTACATAATGCATCACTTCCCCAGCAATGAAATCATCTTTTTATTTGAAGCGAAATAATGCTAACAATTTAATATGGCTTGGTGACATGAAAAAATCCGGTTTAATTTTTATCTTTTCTGTACAAAAATATTCTTTTTTCTCGTCATTCTGTTAAGAGTGTTTTGGTGGAATGATGCATTTGACGTAAAGGTTGCAAATGTTCACTGTGGGCTCCTCCATTTAGGAACAAAGCTGTCAGACGAGGATCCACATTTTTCGCAGCTTTAAGCGCCATTTTTCAGGTATGAAGATACACAAGTTCAGTACGTCATAAGCAAGTTCAGCAGTTAAAATATTTATAAAAAAATTAAAATTTTTAATGTCTTCAGTTGATTCCTTTAAATGGGTAAATAAAAACTAAAAGATATTAGGTTTTAATAGAGCTTTGGGATGTATTTGAAATCACTACACAGAAAAAGCTATCATCGTCTAGGTAGTGAGAAAAGATGCAGAGAAACACATCACTACCTACAGCTCAACCAATTGTATTAATAGTCCAAAAGATATTTAACTTATTGAAATTCCCATATTGAAAATGAAAAGCTTGTAAAAATATTTAAATCCAACAAAAGCTTTAGGTTCAACACAATTGCAACACTTTGGAAAGGTCAACCATTATACATAGTGCAACAATAGTTTGTAAGACAATGAATCTAAGGCACTTCTAGCAATTTCAGCAAGCTTCCAATGTATGTGCCAAATTTGCACAATGGTGGTAATCCGGGGGGGGAGGGGCGTTTTGAGGAAAAAATAAGATTTTTATTTCATTTTAGCTGATAAGAAAAGGGATTACTAAAAAAATAGTGTCCAGGAAAGCTAGCTCCCAAAATGAATATAATATTTCATGTGTAGCGCGTGACCATGAAATGACTTCATTGGTTGTTTTTGCAAAGAAGCTAAATTGTTAAAATCAAGCCAATATTTTTTGACCAAGCGAAGCAAGATCTCTGTTTCAACACGCCCGTTCAGCATTTCGTCTGTCTGTAAATTTGTTTGCTACACAACCACGAAGCACGAAGGTTCCTTGAAGTCATGAAAAACGACTATCATTTCTTTATATTTTCTCCCCATCTTAGATTTTTCCGAAAACAACATTGGAACTTCCATTTAAGTTCAGCGTAACATCTTGTGTAATTGGCAAATAAATCCCACTATAATTGGTTTTTAGTACTATTTCTTGGCGTGTTTTAAGTCTGCTATGTTTCTGAAACCGCATGCAGTCAATGTAATTTGATTTAAGCTATCAGCTGCTTGGTGTATTTGCTTTTAATTAATTTCTTCAGTGTTTACATTCTGTTGAATAGCTCAATGGTTATAAGATATGCTAATTGATCTTTGGGGATTTCGTGAAGATCATTCAAAAACTAATAATGCTGTTAATGGCGAAAGACTTGTTAAGGGGATTTGTAAATGAGAGCACGGACAAAGCACAGTTCAACTACTGAACTGAAAAGGAAATCTTTATCATTGGCAGTTTTCAAACCAAATAATTTATTTTCTTGTGATTAGTGAAAAAATACGAAAATATGTACACAAATCAACATATTTTACTACTGATATTACAAATTTTACACTTTTCAATTCAATAAAGATTGATCGACTGAAAATAAAAATGAAGCATAGCTACTTTTGGAAGCTTTGTTATAAGTCGCTCCGCTTAAGATAATTAGGATGAAATATACCTCAAATTTAACAATTAAATCCGAATTCCGGAAAACATCTTATAGTCAACTATAGCAAAAACATACTAATGGAGAGTTCATGCTTAAGATATGTCTTATTTATAATGTTTTCTGATGGCTTCATTTTCATTAATTTGATTTCACTGAAATAATATATGATAGGTCAATGTGGGAAATTTGTTATTATATACAGTCACCGCGGTAATTATATATAATATTCGGATTTTTTATGCGGTTATAATAACCGATTTGCCACGTTGACCGTAACATGTATATCAAGCTGAGTTTTAATGTGAACTTTTAAAGGAAGTGAAATTTATCTTAAGAATGGTTTAATGAAAATGACGTATAATATTTTTACGATTTTTAACTCATTTAATATACAAGATATAACATCTCGTATTCTAACGCCGAATTAAATTATTTGCATTAAGATATTTCCGTTTAAGTAGTTCACTCAATATTTTATTGGTCATTATAGTAAATCTTTATTTATCATTGTATTAAATGCTTCCCAATTTGTTTTCGAATGAGCACTTTTTTATTGAAATATATCGGCTCATTTAAAAGCAAACAACATATGTCCGAGTGAACATAAAAGTGTGGAAATGATAATTTATGCAATGATTCATAAGAGGAACAACTCTGTGCCAATCCTTCTTATTTCTCCATCATTTGTCTTGACTACTTATTATTGGATAATTAAAATGCTCTTACAGACACTGATTATTTTACCAAGAAAGCAGATCCCAAGGTTACAAAACACGTATGTAAATTTCGATTTTAACTGTTCCAGTTTTAACAGTTTTCAGCCATAAGCGTAGCTGAAAGTGATCATGTGACTTATTAAATAGTAAATCTAAATGTTTTGTAACATCGTATTTAAATTTAGCGATCTAATGATATTTATTCCTTTATCTTAATACTTTAACTTTCTTCAGAGATTAGGAAATAAAAATGGTAAAGTTATTATTAAATATACATTGTTGCCATTATTCTTGCTTAGTGACATAATATTTCTCAACAATTATTAGATAATTTAAATCCTAGCAAATAAAAGAAAACATTTTTAGACTCTTAAGAAATTTTAGTTTTGAATAAAATTAATATTAAGCTGTCTATATCTTCTTTCAATTCCCTACTGTGTCTTGTTCAGGGGCCATAGTTTCTTGGAAGTACAGTTTCATATTTCGTTTTTACTTTTTTCTATGTTTTGAACAGTTTATTCAATAATTTGGGATGTAAAAGCTAGTCTACTCAGTAGGATCTACAGCTTGTTGTATAAATCCAAACGAAACAAATTTCACTAGCATATAGTATCAATGATGTGTTCTGTGAAAACGAGAAAGAAAAAGGGAAAAATAATTTAAATTTCGTCAGTAGGTGGCGCTGCGCCATTATCTGAGTCGACCTATGAAGATCTTTTTTATTACTGAAGCAAAATTGAATAATTCATTTCAATTTCTTTAATAGTTTAACTAAAAACGCGGCCAAAATTCAGTTCTGAACGTAAAATTTTATACGACTTTTACTTTCTCGCATCGAAGTATACAAAGAGAAAGTATTTTAATCGTCAAAAAATTCGAACTCGAGATTTTGATGAATCTCCACGTTTTAGACATAAAGCACCTTGAGCAAAAATTTAAAAGTTTTAAGGAGAAGTTAAAATTATTCCAGTTTCATATTGTAAATCACTGCTTATCAATTTTAGTATTTAATTTGCATTTTAAAATTTTTTTCTACTTTCACGCAAGATGTAATAAAATAAATTTTCTGAAAGCAGTTTCTAAAGCACATTTTTTACTTTCTCGTATACAAAGAGAAAGTACTGTAATCGTCAAAAAATTCATACTCGAGATTTTGATGAATCTCTACGTTTGACACCTCCCTGAGTCGGAAAAACACAATTATGGAATTATGTCTGTCTGTCTGAGAACACGATGACTATTAGATTTAGCGGTATGTGATCTTTACACATAAATTGTAGGTTTCTATCACATTTTGGTCAAAATCCGCTGTCCGCGTTCATGTGAACTCTATAACTCAAAAACTTAAATGGCTAGATAGATAAAATTTGGTACACAGTTTTACCATCGGAAATGTAGGTACGTATAAAATATTGGGCCAAATCCGTCAAAGGGTTGACTGTCTGTCGGTCTGTATAATCGCATACTTCTGAAGACGGTAACTTCTAAAAGCAGTTACTTTGATATATGAAATTTTATATATAGAATTGAAACCCTAATTGTAGATTTGTCTCCAATTTTCGATTAAATCGGTTTAAAAAAAGGCGTTGAAATTGCATATTCAGTTTCTTTCCCATTCTACGACGCAAAAAAAAGGCGCGAATGCTGGAGCGTTTACCCCGCTTTTGTTAGGGAATACCGCACGTTTCTTGCGCCTGGTGTATTTTTTCACCACCCGCATAAGGCGTATGCGAGAAAGTTTCGGGGAGGCCACTCCCGCAGGTTAGGCATGTTTTCTAGGGCGCGGGAGATGTATATTGTGCTTCACTGGTACTATATCTTAGTGAATTTTGTTTCGTTTGGAGCCATAGAATCGTTTCAACAGCCTTCTGAATATGCGAACTTTAATTATAGCAACCCTGTATATTTATTTTGGGAATGACTCAAAATTATACTCTAACTTTTGGATATATCAATGATTCCATGAAGACAATCAGTATTTTAAAAATCCAATTTTTTTTAGCCCATCTGAAATTTTACGTTGTCGATATTTAGCTCAAATTTACAATTCTCTTAATGGAAAAGAAATAATACTTTGAATATATTTAACGATGAATAGAAATATCTTATAGATGTTACATTAAAGTATTGTGTTGGATTTCAAAGTGATGAAACGCGCAGTTTAGCTTTTTTTAATCCTTGGATGGCTCATGCGCCAAAAAACCTAAACAAACAAGGGGAAGTCTCTAAGTGATGAAAATTTACTGAAGCGCAAAGATAAAATTACAAATTTGAATAGTATATGCATAAAGAATTGCAATTTAATTGAATACATTAATAATTTTTTTGGGGCGTTTGATGAATTTTATCAGCATTTATATTCCTATAATATAATGATACCGAATAAATAAACCGATAAATATACCGAACATAAATAAAATCTGATATAGATGAAGAAATATAAGTAGATTTAATAACTAATCTACCTGTATATAAATAGTGACAAAAATTCCAGAAAGCGAATACTTTTCACATTTTCTCATAATATCATGAGTTTTAAAAGTCTCACTTTGAAAATATAACGCAGCCCCCCTCCCCTTTCTGATATTTTATGATGATTCTTTTATATAGTATAGTGGCTTTTAATTTTCAAAAAACTTGTTTGGTAGAAGTCTTACAGATGCAAGCTGTGAAAAAGACACGTGTCAAAAGAGTGTTTGAGAGAGTAGAATGCAGGAGACTTTCCAATTAAGCGAAACGGTTATCAAACTAATCGAAACAAAAAGTGTCTGAAAGAAAGAGTGAAGAAACTCGGTTTTCCGTCACCATGGACCTTATGCATGTGACGTCACATCCTCCGACACGTGACCTGCCGGAGGCAGCCATTGGTCAGTCTTAAACAGCTGACTCGGAACTGCTTTTATTTCCGAGTCGCTTATAGGCCGATCGTTTTGTTTATTCCTCCACAGCTGTTTTTATATACTCTCGAACCCAAAGGGTGCATAAGGTCCATTATGAAGAAGCAACAAAATTGGCTTTTTGATCCATTTAATAAACTTTGCCCATTTCAATAAAAAAGTAAGAATATTCTTCTACATAACGTATAGATAAAGAATAAGTTCTAAAGTACCGTTATTTCAGAAGTAGTTTCTCGCAGCATTAAAATAGCTGACGAATAAACTCGGTTTAGAAGTCTACACTGTACCAGAGTATAGATAGAATGCATTTTATGAAGAAAGAAAACTAGCAAACCATGCAACGAAAAATAATCAAAAATTGTAATCACCAATTTTTTTTAGAAAAGCTTTCTTCTTCAATTTCTTTTAGTTTAGAAAAATCTAATTTTAGTTTTCCAATGTCAGTAAAATGCATATGAGGCTAAATTGTGATTTTATATTAAAATGTTTTCTAATTATTTTTAAATGATGAAAAGAAATTAATTATTTATTTTTCTTTCACGAAGAAAAAATTAATTAGAAATGCAATCCTCTCGGATTAAAATTTTGCTAAATATCATTTTGCAATTTAAGATGAAAAAAACATATACATTGCGTTTTTTCTTTAATTCCCAAAAAATATTTTTAATTAGAGATCGCTGAAACAATACCTTGTCAATTTCACAACATTTATTTTTAATTTTTCTCAAATAATAAATCAAAACATTGCAATTTCTAGTTTTGAATGATATTATCTGTCTAAGATGATTCTATTATTCCACCTTCGACTATTTATATTTTTTTCAAAAATACTTGATAATCTTTCGAAGAACGTTTTTCTTCCCAGATTTACGAATTTTTTAATAAAAAATTCCTGCATCAATGATCCTCGGATTATTTTAACTTTTGTGTATACCTGAACTGCTAATTTACTGCTTGAATCAATCTGTTAATTCTAGTTTTAAATCACCTACAGTAAGGTCAGTCGTGAATAGCTAACAATGTACTATATCTTAAACTAATGATGAACAGAGATGAATCATTTCTGATTAATTCATTACGTCATCTAGATCAACATGGAGTGGAAATGCTTATCTGATTTCCAAGCCTCGTGCTTATTCTACTGAAATATATTGCAATGATCTATATATCGGTGATCTTAAACTAAATATATCTAATAAGTTTCATTGATAATTAATTGCAAGTGGATTTAACATTCAAATTACGGGTGGACAATGATGGATGTCCAAAGTGGCCTTCTTGAAGTGAAAACTGAAATACTAGTTTCCCCTTTTGGTAAACCTGGAGTTTACGGTGCGCACCTGTTTCTCGCCAATTTTTCTTGGCGCAATTTCATTTGCCGTCGCCAAATACTGTTTTGGATGTGCAGTACGCCTTTTATTGCTGTCTTGCGAATGCGTCACCTGAAAAGAAGAGATTGATCACGCAATGCCTGCGGCATTTCAAGCGTGTACCGGGCAAATTTTTTTAAACTTAAAAAAACATCAACGGCTTCGCTTTCAGCATAGCGGAATACTCGTAGCTTTGCTTATTCATTGAGAAACGAAACAGACAGAATAGCATACACAGTACTGAACCGATATTGAAACCGAAGAATTCCAAACGAAGTTTTATTGAAATTCGAATGAATCGACCAATCACATCGAAGAGATGAACAAAACAATCCAATCGAAACGAGAATATTGCGTGATACGTAAAACATCGATGAAAAGATTAATTTCCGCGCATGCGCGCATGTCACTCGTTAAAAACATCTAGATGCATCCAAAACAAATGTTCTCTCATCTCCGTTCTTGGCGGCAATGAGAGTAGTAATGTCTGCACGATTTTGGCTCAGACATACTAACTCACTGTCTGATCTATACTAACCAAGTACTAACTCACAGTCTGAGCTATACTCACCGCGAACGAAATCACGAGCTGATCTATACTCACCGCGACAAGCATGATCTATACTCACCGCGAACGAACTCATATGCATGATATGAATTCACCGCGAACTAAATCACGGAAAAATAACTCAGGCATGATCTGAAACCGAGTGAAATGATAGAGAGCGAATGTGTTGAGCGAGAACAAGAACAGCGCGAAAGAGCTCTGCGCGAACAAGCTCAGTGCGGTGAATTGACGCAGTGCGCTTGAGAACAATGCGAAGTATCAGGTGAAAGACAGTAGAACAAGCGGAATCAGTGAGAGTGAACAAGAGCAGCGCAGGGGAGATCAAGGCAAAGTGCTAGCTGAAAAGCAGTAGAACAAGCGAAATTCAAAACACCCCCTCCTGGAACACTCCCTGCAAGAACAGTGCTAGCCAGCAGAAAATGTTCAGTACAAATTGAATCAAAACACTTCACCAGGCTGAAATGTCGTGAACAGCGAATGAGACTGCAATTGAAAACAAGCTGAGAGAGAAGAGAAAGCGTTCTGGGACGGAGCTTTTCTGGTCCTGACAATCCTCGTAAAGAATCAGTGCCGACAATCAAGTTTTCTTTTTCCGACCTTCAACTCAGCTGCGTTATGCCACTACTCCTCTCTCTGATAAGATTACCTCTACTGCTAGGCGAGGTAGAACAGCAAATCCACAACTCAAGACAAGAACAGTGAGAGTTGTTTCAACGTAAGTGGTTGACCTCGAGCGTTTAACCCATTTGCTAATACGGTGGGATCATCTTCTCTTTCAAGTCACGGTTGTTCTAATCGAACATGAAATGAAAGTTACTTAACAATGTGTTATCGAAAAAGGTATTTTTCAATTTCTTGAAGAATAACTTTCCCGTTGCTCTCGTTTCGATTCTGGTTGTTGAATTCAAGTGCTCAAGAGTAAAATTTGTAAATATTTCTATGTTCTTGTTCAGAAGCAAATGCTTTAGGAGAAGATGCGTATCGTAATTACGTGAATTTTTAGTCATTTCCATTAAAAGTTTTAAACTAATTGATTTGAGCGCAGAGAAAACTTTTTCCAATAATGTGTTCTCCTGCATAGTATTTGGGATACAAGTTGTCATTCATGATCGACAACCACAAAGGAGGGCGAAGCTGATTGAAATATGTTTTTCCTGTTATGGGATTGTGAAATGTTATGGAATTTTTTTAGAGAGAACACTCGAAGTCGGAATACACAGCGTAGCGATGTGCAACAAATTTTGTTAAAGCAGTTGCATTTTAGACAAAGATCAGAAGTCATTAACAATCTATGAGGTTTGTTCTGTAAGCAGAGTTGATGTAAATGTTTGCCGAGTGAATCCGCTCAAACAGTTTACACAAAAATAATTTTCGTTAGTTTTATGTCTTAACAACCGATTGAAATTCCTAATCGCAAAATAATGATCGTCATAGAAAAAGAGATGCACTTCGCGGTGATGCGGTTTCCCAATAAACAAAGGGTAAACGAGATTATCAGCAAACCCGAATATGTTTATCTTAAGATGGTTAGCCTTTTTAAAAGATTTAACGTTTGAAAGTGTTACAGGGAAATTCAGCATAGAGTAATTAATCGAATTTAGAAAAGGTGTATATTTAGATACCCTGTTAGCGTTAGTTTTCTGCTGGAAAAGCGTTGCTAAAACAGCGAAAAGGAAACATTGATTACCCGAACAGTGCAGACTCAGCAAAGCATGTTTTTGTTTTTGAGGTTAGAAGGCAGTGCTGCATTTAAACAACCTCCTGCTATTTCCCGAAAATTTCCTTCGTGAACGTCGAGGTATTGCACCTCATGTAATATCCAACCACTACCGTTGTGGATGAAAGTATCTACAGTGTTCTGTATTTTTGTAAACGCGCGATCAATGCAAGGCATAATTTGTGAAATTGCTAAAAGTCTTGCTGCATCACTGCAGAAGTAGAAACTTTGTTCGAGTACATCTTCGTCTACGATTTTTCGAAATATGATATTGAAGCATATAATGAAGCGTAATCTCAAGACAGGTCCTCCGTCTCTGCTTAACAGATCGTAGAGAGCTGTGCGACTTGGGTCGTAAATGCTCTCCAGATTGCCAGAATGTATTTCTACTCTCCAACTCTGTACTGCGCCGCGAAACGAAGAATTAAACGTTCTAAAAATCATTTTAGTTAACAAATCGGGGAGGAAAAAATTTTCTCTCTACTCCTTTTTTCACAACAGAAAAAGTTTTACATGTATTTCAAATGATCACGAATATGTTCTATGCCTTCCAACAACACAGAGATTTGATCCACATGAAAATTAAAACGATTTTTAATTTCGTTTTTTTCATTCGTTTTTACAAACCCGAGGTACAAAGTTTTCCGAAAGTCTTTGAGTTCTAAACAAACTCCTTTGCCGATGTATACACAATAGGGTGTAGCTAGTTTGCTTGCTGTACTATCCGTTTCTTTTGATAGATCTATGTTAAATTTACTTTTTTTGGTCGAGGGGTTATCAAAACTTTCTAGAATATAAGAAATCTATCAAAAGTTAACCTAAATATAACCACCAAAGAGAGGGAAATCAAACAAAAAATCTTACAAAAAATAGAACAACTCACCATTTTCCATCGTGCGACGATTATTAATCCTTATTATGCGATGCATGTTGTTTGCGACTAGAAGAGTGAGTTGAGCACAGATTTTAAATGTTGACTAGAGTATTACACTAAAATTCAAACCCCTAAGCCCTGAGATTTTGTACTCATGAATGAGGGTCAAGTGAGGAAAGAAACGCAGTTGTTTTTGGAAACAACCTACGCATGTTAATTGCTAATCATCTGTTGGGGTGGAATTTTGATCAACGCAACTCTTATATTAAAAATGAAGATGAGATGAAAGGTCTATAAGTGTTACCTTCAAGACGCAGAAAAACAACTCTTGCATCATATTCGTTATGCGCAATGCCATTACATAATTATATAACGATGCGAAATAAAACAGACGCACTTTGTAAGGTTAAATTATATTTTTATTCAGGGATTGTCACAATTTTATGCTGAGTGTTACAATCAAGTTCTTCATGTTGCTTACATAATAAATGAAAGTTGTCTTTGCAACTATTACATGGTATTTGTAGAGATTACAATGCTGAGGTATAATCCTCTTCGTCACAGAACAATCATTTTGCATTTACAGTCATTTTCCTCCGAGTCAGGAGTAGCTGATGTGTCGAAGTCAGTTCTGTATTACGCTTTGCAATCAAATGCTTGTCGATGATTCATGGAAGAGTTGTTATGGAGTTCTCTGACAATATCATTATTGTTGAGAACTTTGAAATAGGCGATTTTCAATCTGGAATCTGTATCAACTGTGTCCATAGGATAGCAGTTCCCGGCTTGAACGCAGGATATCATATTTTCGTAAAGGGAATCGGTGAAACAATGGACCATATAAGTGTTGGATGTTCCAGTACGCTTTAAGTACATGAAGCCATATCTTGGTTCGGGAGCCATCATTTCTGCTGAATTACGTGAAGCAATAATGAGAGTTTCACAGCTCGTTTTACTCTTTTATACGTTCTGTATTAAAAATGACCTCCAAAACATGTTGAAACTTGCATTTTAGACAAAAGATCTGTTGAAACATGTCTAAACACGTTTATGTTTGAAAATCATATGCTCGACAAGATTGATTGGAATATGGGGAAAAGCAGCAATTGTGTAAACGAAATTTCTGAGCAACGAATTTTTTAATAAACTTTTCGTTATGCTCAATTTTATCAGAATGTAGAGGTGACAAAGACAGCTTTCTCACAAAATTGTACAAGAAATGCAGACAAAAATGACCGCAGGTATAAGACACGAAGCTTTGATATCGACATTTGTTCCACACGAAATTATTAGCATTGCGTTTTATGAAGTTTAAAATATTGTGATTACTAGGAGCTGAACCGTAACTACAAAAATAATAGCATGCATTGTTCCTAAAAGCTATCGCAACCCAGTGACTTCCAGGTTTTGTTTTAGGATCTAAATTTACAATAAAACATGAATAGTTACCGAGTTTCTGAGGTAATTCATCCGAAGCATAAACGCCTCCAAACTCGGAGCGAAGAATGGCATCACTGCACGCTAGCCTGCATAAAGCGCTGCTATACATTTTAAAAATCTGAAAAAATACTGCGATTTTTGTCAATCTCTATAATATTTCGATACTCTGAATAAACCATTAAATTAACTGTTTCCGGTAGTGCTTTGCCAAATTTTAAATCTAGTGTTAAATTCCCGTTGCGTAAAATACTCTCGTGCATTCCGTCTGCGCTGAGATCTGGCGTTAAATCTATAGCGAACAACGTATACCCCTCCTTATATTCACTATAACTAATATTGAGGTCCTGATCTTTATGGTATCTTCCCAAATCGGTAAACAAACTCATATAGCATCTGCTGTAACAGTTAGAATTATCAAATTTCGGTTGAAAGGGTTTTGATGGAATCATGCGATTTCCGTCTAATATGCAGAGGTATGATAAATCATAATGCTTAAAATTGAATGGATTTTTTGAAAAATCACCATTAAATGCATTATTAGAAACCATTCCTAGTATAAGCCGTGTTGGTATCTGTCCAATGAACGCATTAGGAATTGTTATAGACTGCATTCCTGAAGAAAGTGCGAATGATTTCACTTCTGTTCTGCGAATCGGCATTTTTATGACTCCCTTGCTCAAAGCTATTTCATGAGCGATTACAATTGAGGGAGCGACTTTAACTTTCCTAACAAATAATGACGCATGTTGTATAACTACTTTAAAATCTTGTGTGGCTGACATCAGAGCAAATGAATCTTTATTTCTTTCTAACTTAATGCGAAGATTCACCGAATTGATAAGACATTTGCTCTGATTACCTAGATCGAAATGCAATGGACCTATCATGTCCATTAGTTTACTATCTTTGCAAATGTTATATCTGGTTTGATAACCAGAATTTGCATTATCACCAACATTAGCGAGTTCTACTGAATCATGCTTAGAAGCGACGTCTTTGTAGAAAAGACCTGATGTTAGCATCGACTCCTGAACTGCTCGAGGTGAAAGCAAAGCGTCGAAAATGCATCTGTAAGCATAGTTCGCTTGTGAAGAAACCTGCTTATCATTTAGTGTAACTGAACATTCAGAAAATAGCGTATGAAGAAGATAATTGATGGGAGCGACTTGATCAGGGTTTCCAATTGCAGTTCCATTTTTCTTTTTAATTTTAACTTGCAAATGAAGAAGTGTATGCGCTAAATCAAGATAATGTTCACCACTGCCGCTGACGTAAAATTCAATCGGTGTCTTATCACTCAAAGATGCAACAGGAAAAATTTCTGTATATGAACTTTCTTCGGTTGACAATTGTATTGGATTCACATTAAATAAATCATAAGCATTGGATACACAGGGGCATGCTCGCGAATCCATATTTACGAGAATATGTCTGCTTCTTTTAATTTCTTGCGGCTTCGCTTGACACGTTGCGAATGATTTTTATTGTAGGATTTCTTTCTTTTTATACCCGAACCACTTTGGATTTTATGAATAATGTCGTCTTTTATCTTTTTGGATGTTTCACGAAATCGCGATCTCGCTGAGTCTTTCAAAGATGAACCCGAGGCAACATCTGACATTACCTTTGATCCTGCGCTAAGGATGTGTTTTCCTAGATATTTTCCTGCTTTCATTGCTATGGGAGTTATGAATCGGAATAAATTCGAAAACATTCCATATCCTCTTTGGTGGCTAACTCCTTGAAAATACGGCCCGCCGCCAGCCTGCACCTGCGAGCAGTAATAATTCTCGCAAGCTTTTTGATCCAAATGCATTCTCTTTCACAGTCAGGATCGAAATGAATTCGCACATAATAAGCCATAGTTTTATACTGTTCTACGACGAAAAGAAAGAACTAAGAGTGATTTCCCACTCGTAAAAATAATACCATCCCCAGAACTACTTTTCAATTCGATTTCTATACAATCAATATAATTTTTGCGCAGGGGAAAATAAAGAGGTCTTTGATAATTTATAACTATTTGGTCTTCTTTGGTTGACATAACAGGAATAATACGGAGTAAAGGAGCGATGGTATCCCCCACAAAATGAGATTCTATAATATCACTATAAACATAAATTTCAGTGATTCCTCCGTCTAATTCCAGTTGATAATCAGATATATGAGTGCCACCGTATAATGTCGATTTTTTGAATCCTAAAAGATCTCTCAATCCGTCTTGTAAATTTACGGTAGATGTATCAGGTATATGAATTTTTACTTTATTATTCGCTAAATGATTAAAGGCAAGATGTTTAAAAGAGCTGAACAGCTGTTCTGAATGTTTATAAAATCCAACTTCCAGTTCCAAATGCTCTGTTTTTTTCACTTTCTCCGGAATCGTTGGTTTATCTGTAATGCTTACACGAAAATATTCGTTCAATGGGGGTCTATCAACTTTTTGCAAAACATGTAGAGTTTTACCGGATAACACAACATCTTTTGTCATACTCAACATTCTCATAAAAATAGGGGCATATAATAACCTGAATTCGAGTTCAACATTCTTTTGAACCGTTATTTCTACTTTATCTTCTTTGAAGTCGAATATAAAATCTGCTGCACCTCCGATCCCCGTCTGCATAAGATTAAAATTTATATGCTGAAAGAGTTCGTGATGCAAGTTGTCCATGTCGGTATACTTATGATTAAACCTGGTGGTGCGAATTATAAAATGCCTCTTGAGATTTCTGGCAATAATTTTCAGAACATTGTCTTTGTTTGTCTTCGACGGTTTTCTGAATACAAAACTCTCGGAAGTTTTTATAATTCTATCTTCTCTAGGCAAGTTTAGCATGGTTAACAACCCCAGGGTGCATCAGCCGCTGTCAAGTGCAGTTCATAATTCGGAGCAGTATGTACATTAATATTCCTATGATCCAATGCAAACAAGACGAAATGTCCACATTTTTCTTCAATATTTTGGTTAATATTATCTATTACATCCTCATCTGTCATTCCTTCATCAATTTTCACCCTGATATCGTATTCAACATAATCCTTTTCTACAATTTTTGTTTCTTCATATGTTATGGAATATTTATTATTGTGATTTCCGATGTTGAACCATGTTCGCGGAACGAAAATTTCTGATAAACCAACTTCCCATGCACCGGTAAGCATTATTGGACGAGATAGTTTAGTTCTAAATGATGCTTGCGTATTTTTCGGGAAGTAGCCCAAGCTAGAGTTGCTGGGTAACGTCACGTAAAAATCGTTTACTTCATCCATGCTGCTTTAACCCACGAATTGAACCTATTATCAAAGCCTTTCCACTTCACATAATACTCTTTTTTCCGACCTCTGCCCTTTGTTTTGAGAACCTTTTCTATAAGCCAATAATCATCGGAGCGCTTAGAAATTTTCTGAAGTTCCTCTGCATAGAATCGTCCTTTTATAGCTTCTGATTTCAAGTCTTGAAGCTCGAATGTAGTTGGATGAGAGGAATATGCTTTAGATACCGTAAATACCTCATCACTCCATCCCGGTAAATATCCTCGTCGAAAGGATTTGTTTGCTTTCGATATTCTTACGACATCTCCCTTATTTAGAGACACTTTCGAGTTCTTTATTGTGTAACCATAGAGTTTTTTGAAGATTTGCGGTTCTAAATCGGGAGTGACTTTTGATGGCGCCATGCCTATACTGCGATGTTTACTATCATTATACGACTTCACCAGCGACTGTAGAACATCATCGTACTTATAAGATTTCCTATATGTGAAAACCCTAAACATTTTGTTTTTTAATGTTCTGTTGAACCTCTCAACAACACTAGCTTTATGATCACCTTCTGCTGAATAGTGGTTGATGTTATGCCTCTTAAATAAAGATTGCAGTTGAGTATTGTAAAATTCATTGCCCTTATCGCTTTGAATGTTTCTAGGCTTAACTTGCTGCAACAAATTTTCAAATGCTTTTTTTACGGCCGCAGACGTTTTACTTTTAAGCGGTATAACATAGGCATATTTCGAAAATACATCAATTATGGTGAGTAAGAACCTAAACCCATTATTATGCTCTGCTAGCTGTTGTAAATCCACCAGATCGCATTGCCATAAGTCATTTATACCATATGAAAGCGTCGCTCTTCGAGAAAATTTATAACGAACTGGTTTATGAAGAGAATAAGTGTCTTGACTACTTAGCCACTGTTTTGTTTTGTGATACGGTACTTTGGTGATTGTTGATAGTTTCTTTACTCCGCCAAACGATGCAGGGTTTGCAAAATCATAATATGCTGCTTCTAAAATTCTTTCCATTTTCTTTTTGAGTTCTGTTTTCTCTTCTTTCCTTTAGGAGTGGCAGCTTTTTCTGGAGATTCGGGAGTATATTCGTTTTGGACCTCGTATAAGCTCATGTCATCCTCAAGATTTTGCACCAACTTGTGATTCCCAATCCACCGAGTTGGGATTTTTATTTCCTTGATACCCTTCCAAAACGTTGAAAAACCGGAGGGTTCGTGCCCTTTTTTGACGTTCCTCATCAAATATGAAAATAAGTCAATGACGTTCGTGTTTCTGACAATTTCATTATCTTTCGTCAATTCACCGTATTCATTCCAAGAATAGCTACGCGTGTTCAATTTTTCCGCAATAGGCAGAATAAATTTTTGAAAGTTTGCAGGAACAGAAATAATGATATTGCGTAATATAGGAT
>BGPR01000750.1:246298-285618 GCA_013235015.1 Araneus ventricosus
AAGAAGTGTCTTCGAATATAAATAGATTCAAAAGATATCACAATACTTCAAATAACCAGCGGGAATAATCTCCTCTCGAGTTTCTTGTATATTTATGCAATATTGTTCAGTTTGTGTTTAACTTCATGAATGTTAATGAAGAGAATTAAATACGCATTTTGGATATCTTCTCTTTGACTGATTGAGTCCAAAATTAGAAATGGATCTACAATTGGGTTGCAAGGACCAAATACTAAATTTCATTTATCTTGATTGTTGTGTTATCGTGTTCACGTACGCACGGACAGTCAAGCAAACGGCAAATCTATCTATTGATGAATTTAATCAAAATTCGAGACAGATCTAAAATTTTGTCTCAAGGATCATACGCTGAAATTTTTCCATCCAGTTTGTTGCCTTTATTGAGTTATGCCTTTCAAATACTAGACAGGTCATCAAACAGTTAACCTAACGGGGTTTATTTCAAAGTTTGAAATAGGTCAATAATTATAGTAATAGAAGCATAGGGGAACAAGGGGACATTGATACAATTTTTTTTTTCGAAACCTAGAAAAAGATTTTACCAGCGGAAATAATTAGAACTAATACGCTATAGTTATGCATTAGTTGATCTAATATAGGATTTCAGTCGAGGTTTGGTCATAAATGAAATAATAGAATATTTATTACACTTTTTTCTTAAAAATGGATTTTTTTATCAATCTGCCCCATACAACGGGTACAGTGATACACACGGAAATATCGAAAATAATGATAATTAATAGGTGTGGGATCAAAGCAAAATTTGTTTTATCAATAAACTTTGCATTCCAAATAAAGATTTAAAAGTTTAACAATGAAACAAACTTTTATTTAAATCAAAATTCAACATTTTTAATGAGACTGGAAAAATGAAACAATAATACCTCAGAAAATAATTTATCTTTACAAATAATAAAGGAGAATATGTGTGTGTGTGTAAAAATACTTTGGAGGGAGGGAATGTGTGCCTCGAAGCCGTTTATGGAAATTTTAATTAATTAAAAATTAAGGGAAATTTTCGCGTTCTTCCTTGATGCCTTACGAAAATAATACAGCACAAAAATAATTTTAACACCATCTGAAAATACGAAAAATTATCTTTCCGATGATATTAAGTTTCCGTGCATTTTCCCCCCATCTTAATCAATTCGTAAAAATATTTTAAACCTAATTTACAACAACACTTTTCATTTTTTTCAATGAAATTCGAACCGTGTTCATTATTTAACACAAATACTTAATTGTATGTTTCTCTTAGATAGTTCATTTTAAAGTTTTTTCCATTTCTGAAGACGATATTGCGAAGTAGTTGCTGTTAAGGCGCATCGATGCACACAGAAGATGCGTATCAATGTTTTCCGGAGCCAACTGCATCAATCTGCCACAAGAGACTTTTTTACTTAAAACAAGTGATCACGCAAAATCAACTCTAAAAAATCTCAAAACTTAATATAGTTCAGAAAAATAAATGTTTTTCCTACCTTTGGAGTAGATTCCCTGTCAGGAAAACCTAATCAGTGAAAGAAATCCCACAACACGTACTTAGAGTAACATTTACTTCGACTAGAAGATTAGCGGTTCGATTCATTTGTAAATCACTTTTGACTTAACATGGTCGAAAAATATACCGTGGGCTAAGGGTTACAATGGTATATATATGAGGAGATATGAAAATCATGAGCCATATCAATCATCAAAATTTAAGAGCTGTATCAATGTTCCCGCATGTCAATCGACCCCAACTCCCTCTATACCAAATTTCATCTATCTAGCTTGCTGCGTTTTTCAGTTATCGTATTCAGATACATAGGATGGACAGGCGGACATGAATCCAAATGGCAGATTTCGTCCAAAATGGGACAGAAATTTACAATTTTAGTTTTAAGGTCGCATACCATATTTCATTTCTCTAGCTCGTTGCTTTTCTGATTTATCGTGTTCCAAGCAGACAGACATAATCGCCTTATTTCGAACTCAGGAATTACAATAACGTCGATGTCCATCAAAACCTTCAAGTCAGATTTGTGGATGATTACAGTATCTTCTTTTCGAATACTTAAATGTTGATAGCTCAAAATTAGAATGCAATTAAGAATTCAAAGACTGTCTTCGTAAGTACTAACGATCGCAGTAAAAGAAATATGTCTGAGAAAATAGCTCTGTCTACGATTCCTGTTTATAAGAAAATTGATCCAAAGGAATCCTTAAGGATTTCTTTAAACTTTAATGAATGGAAGTTTGTTTTGATTATCTTGGAAGTCTTCTGTAGAAGGTGGCAGACAACATCAATCTCTGCATCGGATTTCATTCTTGTGCATGAAGCAAAAATTCTTTTGAAAATGCATAGGAAAATTGTAGACTGCTGGTCAGAAGTGTAAGAAAAATAATGTAAGCACACAAATCTAGCAAACATGCTTTTATTGAAAAGTGTCTCTGAGACTGCATCAAAATAACATTTATTTATGTATAATTTGTTGACATTTCATTATTTTCAAAGCTGCAAAATTTTAAAAATGGAATTTCTTAAACAATTTGACTTGTCTGTAAGCAATAGAACAGATGATAAATAGGGTATAAAGACTACATTTCTTATCAACTACGAATTTTCATGGGAAAAGGCTTATTATTTGGTGTCGTTGATAGGAAACCAAAGAAAAAGAAATAATTTCAAAATAAGCCAGAAAATTCTAGGCTGTTGACTTGTGGGGCTAAAAAAATAAACTTAACTGCTTCGTTTGAGAATAAATTTCATACTTCAATTTTTTTCTAAACAACCCTTGTTTACATAAAATATGATAACTCTTCCTTAAGGTAACTTTTATAAACAATATTCCTTGAATCGTTTGTCACTAAGTAAAAGAAATAAGTAATATTGTTCCTCACAGAAACTGCGGTCTTCCAGAATTCTGTTATGAGTTCTGGCAACTGTATCTCAGTGTATTAATCTTATCTCCATATTCTTTATTACTTTTATGTTGCTTTTAAAATTAATAAAGCTTTTCATCGAAGCCTTTCTTTAAAACATTGAAAAGGAAAAATCACAAAAAGAGATTTTATTTTATCATATTAAATTAAAATTAATATGATAAAATAAAAAAATAAAATAATTTTAAACATTTATTTTAACGAAACGTTGTTAAATAACGTGATTTTTTCCTTTTAAGCAAATAAAGCAATTTAAGTAAATTATCAACTAAAGATTTAGTTGATGAATTTGCTGAGAAAAACTAATAAATTACGAAATTTATGAATTAAAAACAACACTCAAGATAGTGAGATTTACAAAATTTAAACAGATTTTAATATAAAAAAAGAAATTAAAGAATTATTTAAGAAGTAAAATTCAATAGACTTTTGAATCTGTCTTATGTTGTTCCTTGCTTAAACAATTGGAGCAAAGCGGAAACCTTCGAGATCACATCCAGATTGAGCAGAGATGAACTGCTTTTTCCTAGGATCATTTTTTATATATAAATTAGTCGATGAAGAAAAACTGAGACGTCAAAGCGCAGTGTAAGACAATGTGCAGTTGGATATTGAAAGACAATCCAGATGATATTTGCGATCCGACTGCAATATCTGCGACTTAACAGATTCCTTTGAACGTTTTATCTCGATTCTTTTGAACGTTTAAAGTCCAAGTTGTACTAACGAAAATTATTTTCTTATTTTAGAAAGTTAGGGGCTGAATTTTAATTGAAACCAGAAATTTACCAATTTAATTAGTGTTAATCAGCATACTCGCTTCTGAGGTACGTATATTAAAATTAAAATAGAAAATTACCGGATAATCATCTGAACCAGACTACGCGAAAGTGATAATCTGATTGGATGCAATAATATAATAAAACACTAGCGTCCAAACTAATTTTGAGATGTAGATGTTTCCATAGGATGGTGATACTACGGGTTACAATTTTCCCAATGATGACTGAATTCGGACTCCTCCCATTTTCATTTTGGGTGACGTATTACACAAATTTCTGGGGGCCGCGGGGGCCTATTTGTAAGGTCTGGGCCTCGGGCCGTAGGGTTCCAGGCTCGTAACCCGATTCCACTGAGGATCCACCGTGTATGGTGTCTCTTGCACTTTAAATCATACTTAAGGAGCCAAACGTCCTCCCGCTGGTGTGGTGTGGAATTTTGAAGAGGGGTGCCAGCTCATGTGTCATCCGCGTCATCTGACCGCGTTTCAAAATTACAACATCCGTCCGAAAATAACCCTCGTATTGCTTTAAAACGGGACGTTATTATGTAACTATAACTAACTATACAAATTTCTCGGCAGTTATGACAGTGAAATCCATATCCATAAAAGTATAGTTGGCTTCTAATTAAATAACTGGGTCTGAATTGTAAATAATATTTTCTTAAGTCCTTCTTTGGTGATTCCGATTGATTAACCCTTTAACTACGGGTGTGGTCTATAAACCACATATAAGAAAGCTCTCGCAGACAAAGGATTAATAACAGTATCGCTATCTTGCCGTTATCTATATATATAAAACGCTTATGTGGACTCAAATTCGGGCCGAATTTGGTAATCGTAGCTTGGCAACAGCTCACAAGTTTGATTTGTTTACAACTGTGGAGAGGCCGAGATAAGATTTTTTTTTTGAGATCATGATTTTTTAAGTCAAATTGTTTGAACAAAATGAATTTAAGTCTTGCAGTTTCAATTAGGCAAATGAATAAAATGTCTCCTAAATATTTGCTTTTAAATTAAAAGGTTGAGAAATAGACAATTGAATCTCTCGATTACTCACATTTTCTGAGTTTTAAAAAACATAAGTGCCTACCCAGAGAAAATTGTTGTACCTTTCTTGACTAAATTGTAACTGGAGTGAGACTATACATGTGGAAAGCTTTCTGAGCAACATTTCGTATAAAAGAGTGCATGCTTAAGATTTTCGCGAAAAAAGCAAATGTTTTGAAAAAACTATCTTATCAATTTTGAAAATTTAAAAGTAAATAATTATTTTGGGTTTTAACTTTGAAAAGTGAATATGAACATCTTTCAAGCCGTTTTCCACCTTAAACTGTCCTTTTCTAACTAAAAGGTTGTGAAATGGGTTATATCACTTGTCGACAACTCAAATTTTCTGTATTATACCTTTCCTGACTAAAATATAATTAAATTGAGTATGCATACAAGTAGGAAAGCATTTTTGAGCAACATTTCATTAAAAAGAGTGAATGTTTAAAATTTTGGTTAAAAAAGCAACAATTTTGTAAATTTTTGTAAATTTTGAAAAAGACTATCTTTAAAATTTTAAAAAGCTGAAAGTAATCATTTATTAAGGGTTTTAATTTTGAATAGTTAATATGAACATATTTTAAGCCCCTTTTCTCCATAATATGTCCTGAAAGGTTGTTAAATCGGTTATACAGTCTGACGACAACTCAAATTTTCTTTAAAAAATGAAGTTAAGTTTTAAAATATTAATGGCTACCCAAAGAATAAAGTTATATCTTTCCTGTCTAAATAATAATTTGATTGTGTATGTATAGAGATGGGGAAAATTTTTTGAGCAACATTTCATTAAAAAGAGTGAATGTTTAAAGTTTAGGTTAAAAAAGCCACAATTTTAAAAATTCTGCAAAAGGCTATCTTATGAATTTTAAAAAGCTAAAAGTAAATAGTTATTACGGTTTTTAATTTTGAATTGTTAATATTAATACATTTCAAGCCAGTTTTCTCCATAATATGTCCTCTTCTAGCTAAAAGTTTGTTAAATCTGTTATGTAGTTTGTCGACAACTCAAATTTTCTCTTCTTTAAAATATAAATGACTACCCAGAGAAGAAAGGCATATCTTTCCTGACTAGATAATAATTTGATTGAGTATGTGTACAAGTGGGGAAATTTTCTTGAACAACATTTCATTAAAAAGACTGCATGTTTAAAATTTTGGTTCAAAAAGCAACTATTTTGGAAAATTTTGAAAAAGGCTATCTGATCAGTTTTAAGAAGCTGAACAAAATAATTATTATTTATTTAATTTTAATAGCTAATATGAACCTATTTTAAGCCACTTTCCTCCCTAATATGTCTGTTTTTTAGCTAAAAGGTTGTGAAATTGTATATGTTATCCGTTTTCTGGAAAAAGCAAACGTTTTTGAAAATTTTGAAAAAAGGCTATCTTAAAAATTTAAAAAGTTAAAAATGCATAATTATTATGTTTTCAATTTTGAATAGTTAATATGAGTATGCTTCAAGCCACTTTTCTCTTTAAATTGCAATTTTCTAGATAAAAGATGGTAAAATAGGTCATCTCTCAACAAATTAAATTTCTGAAATTTAACAGATAAATAACTACCCAGACAGAAAAGTTATATCTTTCTTGGCTATATAATAATTGGAACGAGTGTGCAATATGTGAAGAAGCTTTTCTCAGCAACATTTCATTGAAAATAGAGCATGTTTAAAATTTCGGTGGAACAAAGTTGGGGCAAATAAACCTGTTGAAGATATTGTCAGTTGTGTATGCCAAGAAGTTTAAATAACTGATTTCTTATCGATGTAAATTATTTTAATTTTTAGTCATCTTAGAATTATATACACTAGTACATTAGCATTCAAATTTCTTTCCAGCATTTACATATTTCTCCGTGCCCTACATATCAGGCTTTGAAGTTATGAAAGAAAAATTAGGGTATCCATAATTAAAATCAGGGTTCGCTCCGTGAAGATTTTAACTTTAGAAATTGATGAAAAATTAATTTTAGGAGTTCATACAATTTCAAATAATTTAACTTACTTTTAGTAATTAATATACTTATAATTTCCTATTACTAGCAGAAATGCATGACTGTATGGCGAGCTGGTATCACGTAGTGATCCCAAAAAATTCACAACGTGATTTTGGGGGGTTGGCGAGAAGAGCGAGCAGGGGGGTGTAATCCCTTAGTTTATCAATATTGCGTTTTCTCGTTTCAAATTGCGGCCTCGCCATCGGAGGGTATAGGTACTAAGAAAAATGAAACCTTGCAATGAAATTGATAAGATCTGGAAATTTTTAAAGCCTTTTCTGTCGTATTACTGATATCCTATGTATACTTTTAAACTAAATGTTCCCTAGTAATAGAACTTATTTTTGCCTTCTTCCTATTTAGTGAATCTGATCCTTGTGCTGCATGTTTCATATTCCTGATGATGGACACTTTTAAATACGAGCGTGATAGACCAGTATTCTTTTCTGAGGCTATTATCAATGGCTGATAATTATATTATAATATGATCTCGAAGATTCGGCACCCGTTTGATACATGACGGCAATAAAATGTTACTCTCTCAGTTTTTTCATTCACTCAATACCCAGGAGAGCAACTGAAGGTTTCAGAGTGCAGGTTGGTTCTCCGGGAAGAGAACATTGCAACGGACATGGTAAGAGTGTGGCCAAAATTAACATCAAAAATTGAAGGACAGTTTAAATTTTAAAAATTTAAACGTCGCTAGTTAAAAGAACAGAGATAAATTAATATAAATGCAAGGCCCACAAAAAATTAAAAAATAAATAAAAATAAAATAAAATACACACCCACAGGAGAGCATCTGTAGTATGAGGATGAGAATCCGCCAGATCAGTAAGCGGGTTTCGTTTCCATGGTGGGCCCAACTCAGATGACAGGGGTAAAGGCTATATCAGACGGGCAGCGTTGCGTCAGCGATTTCCGTGTACACTAGGGTAATGCCACTCTCCAAAAGTTTCTCGTCACGTGACCGGTCAGACAAGAATACGGAAATCGTGGACTGTAATCAATCGGCTTAAAAATTTACACGATAGTGGCGGAAAACTGTCAGCAGCGAAAATTCAAACTAATCGGGTGTGACTTGGATGGTGACGTAGTTCGCCAAAAGTGCCGCGACGTCCTGTCTGACCAGTTGTCTCAATGCGTCACGTGACTAGAAACTTTTGGCGAGTGGCATTACCCTAGTGTACATGGAAATCGCTGACGGAACGCTGCCCGTCAGACATAACCTTAATGGGGGGGGTCGTCGCACAAGCCTCCCGCAATGGGGGGATATAATGTGTTCGTCCACGGTTCCCCCCGTATTAATTGTCGTGGAGTCAGTAAGTCAATTTCTTTTACCCGGATGCTTAGGTAAGGTGGGTTTTTCATTGTGAATTTTATGCAATTTTCAAACTATCAGTTATGCTAACCGCGTTACTTCTGCGGAAACTGTAACTTGACTTTTAAAAAATTCGAATTCAAAATATCACTTCATCATTATCTAATCTTATAACAATGCTAAATAAAAGTTACTTTAAAATATTAGATCGCAAATTAATCGAAAATCCCTAAACAAAATCTGAAGATTAGTTGGATCAGAAAGCTCAGGCGTATAATTCGACCAATAATTTCACCAAAGTTTAATGTTTCAAAAGTTATTTTTCTCTTCTTTAAGACCTTGAATATGAAATGCTGTTTCCAATAAATGAGCTTATTGAAGCTATATTCTAATAATTATGTCATTAATGCTACTCCTGCCTGAGGAAATAAATAATAAACATACAAAAGTTAATTCTTTTAAAATATTATGAGTTGCGATTTTTGAAATTTTAATAACATTCATTTTGAAATTATTTATTTTTATTTTTAGAAAAAAAATCTGTAATCTTACAAGACAAATATTTCTACCACACGATTATTGATAATTAACTCTTAGAAAAGAACAAATTGCCAATAAATAAAGATTCTTGGGTGTTCTCAATTAAGAATACTTTTCGTTTCAGTAATGATATGTATATTTTAACCGAGAACGGTTTTCTCCTGTGCTCATATCTTGTTAAAGTATAAAAAGTTTAAGGGTAATTAGAAAAATTATTGCTAACTACGTTCTTTTCCTCATACATTTTTAAGAAACATTACTAAGTTTTCTGAAATTGCCAGCAGAATAATGCTTAAAGAGAAATTACTGATCATGCTGCTTAGTCTCGGTTGAGCTGAAAATTTTTCAGGTTAAATGAATTGTTTTATTAAATCATTATATTCAAATTTTCGTATTCAGGCAATGCTTCTTTCTCCCAAATCGGTTAATTTAACTTCATATGTATAATCATGCGTATTTCTTCTTTGACAGATAATTGATTTAGCAATAACATGCAAATTGGATTTCAGATTCTCAACAAGAGTTAGACGAGAATTTTTACCCTACAACTCCTACTGAATTAAAGGACTCAGAATCTTGAAGTTATGAATTATATTTGATCGTTTAGTATTTTCTTTCGTTCATCGATTTTTGAGGGAAGTTGTGGACCTGTAGCTCGTTTATACGAGCATTCTCGTAGTTCTTGGCACATGCTGGAAACGATAATGGGCGATGATTGTTATTGCTTTCATTTTAAATTCGCCTGCTTTAAAATGAAATAGATAAATTTCTAAGACAATTTGATTAAACTATAGTATCGTAGAGGTAAAAATTATGCATTGTCAATATATATAAATTGGCCACTAAAGACCTAAGCCCTTTTAACTTCAGAATGAATACAGCTATAGCCATACAAGTGGTGTATAGTTATAGTATAGTGGCTACTTGATATGCGATGAGACCACTTACAGCACAACCTTGAGGTAAAATTAGGAGATATAAGTTCGAAATGGTAAGATATATGAGAAAATCCTCAACTACAAAGTTGCTGAGCCTCATCTATTTAGTAAGAAATAATACCTTATGTACGTTAATGCTAAGAAAAGAACGCATGATAAACGCATTTGCTTTGTCAATATTGTGTGCTAGGTCACAAAACGCGACACAAAGAAGCGCTTGCATGCTATTAGGCCCACTTATACGTCTTACTAAAAGTGCTTTCCGTCACACACAGCCGACATAATTCTGGAGTACCAAAACGGGCATATTCTCCTAAAAATCTCTCAAAACTTGGAAACAACGACCTAGCATATACGCGCTTCATGCATTCCTATCTTAGCATTAATTTGTGCTACGTATCTTTCCGTATTAAATCATTGATATTCTGGAAATTTACAATTGACTTTTTCTAGTATCTCGCACCATGTTTGGAAACGCAAGCTACGAATTTAGCAGCTAGCTGGCGCTGTAAATGGCTTCATTGTGTAGCGCATAGCCTATTTACTCTATCTGTACACCGCATTTATGACTATAGCTATCACTCTTTTGATGTTAACCGGGAGAAGGGATTAGTGCACATATATTTTTGCCTCTAGTGTGTTAATAACAGAGTGCAATAGTGAAACACGGGAAATTCAATACCTCACCAGATACAAATTTATTCACAGAAGCATGAAATAAATATATGATTTAAGCACAGTATTTGAAATTTGAGATAAATGCTTAGGAACATCGTGAACATGCATACAACGCTTAAAGTGTTCAGCTACTTGATAAAGGAAGGAACTTTTAAAAGAGGTTTGTTGTGTAAATCTATTAATCATGGCTAAGCGAGTTAGCCAAATGAACAGTGGCGGCTCGTCAGCTGAGAAACAAGCAGTTCAGCAAAAATTTCAGCTGGTTCAATGTTCAAGAACATTTTTCAAATCCGGCATAATGCGCCTTGCATTTTTATATTCCATTTTTCGCTCAGAGAAAGCTGTGAAAATACGATTGTTTGAAGGTTTGCAACGTTCAGCCTTCCTTATAAAAATTTTAACTGAATAATAATTTTGAAAATTATCTTCAAACTTTTTCGAAGAGTGATTTTTAACAATAGAAAATCAATATTCAATAAACCTGACACGTTTCTGACGAGGCATCATGAAGCGAAACAGAAACCCATCAACAGCCCGTGAGAGAAAGCGAAGAAAACCCAAATGAAGAAGCGAAGGCGAAAGTCGCGCGACAAACCCGGACTGTAATGACGTCAGCTCTGGTGCCTCTAAATTCAAAGGGAGAAAGGGTTGCTTTTTTCCCTACCGATACATCGCTCAGCGTTGCTCAGTGCGCGAATTTTGATCCTTCCGAAGGGCAAATCTCTTTGTAGCTCTAGACGGTGTCTCTCTTACTTGATGGTTGATTTTTCATCTTCCTTGAACGGTTTTTACTTCTTTTTGCCATTTTCATTGATCATTGAACTCTCAAAATGGGAAAGTAATAAATAAGCATGAAAACGAAAATACATTTTAAAATAATTGCAGTGAGGACTGCAGCCTTATTGGACGAGCCGCCAAGTAAATGAATGGCAATGTTTGTTTTCTAGATTATGTCTATCTAGTTTTTTTTGTTTCCATTTTCTCACGTTATTTGTTATTTCTAAGACAACAAGCTGTCCTCAGCTTCACTGTTAAATTCTGTATCAGAGGAAATTTTCACTAAATCTAGCTCTGATTGCTCTGCAATGATATGAAATTAAATTAAAGCAATCCAAAGTTCATAGAAACAAAATCCTGATATGACATTATGTTTTGGAAACAACGAAAATGTTATGTTGCAAACAAAAAAATTAAATAATTAGGATATTGCGTTTAAACAATAAAAACAAAACAGTGGCCACTAGCATTTATTATGTGACAGATATTAGAGAAGTTAATACCGTAAAAAATAATATTTCTAGAACAAAAGTTTATTTATCATTTATTGAGTTTTAAAAAAATAATAAATTCCATTTTTCAAGATATGTTCATTTTGTATGAAATGTAATAACATATCTGAGTATTATGACATCTTTTTTTGTTTCATTCATTTCAGTGTTATAATTGTTTGATGTATTCATAATTTGCAGCTAACACATTTTTAAAATAATAATGACAAGCTTATGAGGAAAAGGAGATAGTGTTACTTCGAAGATTTTTTATATTTAGATAAACAAGCTTGAGATAGGTTTTTCTGAACATGTAATTGTTTCATTTGCATTCATTTTGCTCTTAAAGGGAAAAATTGCAATTTTTATAAATCAAAGAAAATGTCCCTATGTGGTGCAATATTTAATATTATTTAAACGGTATTTGACCATTGTTAGTAATCACGATGAGAAAATTTTTGAAAAACTATGAAAACTCTCTGGAGCAATCAATCATTGCCCCATATTGAAGAATACAAAACTTTGTGAAACATGATATATTAGGTAAACATATACATATGGTTATATATATGTTATGGTTATACATCATCAAAATTTAAAGTCAGTATAAAAAAAATATCTTCTCTGTAACTTAACAATAATATGATGGATCATAAGATTTTATTTTGTAGAAATATTTTTTACTATTTATGGACCTATTGGAACTATATTTTTTGATGCTGAAAAATTTGAAAGAGTGTAACTATATTGTAGTGTATATATTGATTAATGAAATATACATTGATAAAATAAAAACACTTCATTAAAATTTTTATTTTTTTGACTATTAAAAATTAAATAATGACTTATTTAGAAAGAAAAGGCTAATCATTCTGCTCATTAACCGCAGAAATAAATTTCAAACAGGAATGTGACGTCAAAAAAATTCGGAAACGAATTTGATCTGAATTTAACTAAAAGGATTTTTCGGTAGTTTCAAATTATGATAGAATTTGCTTCCCATTTTGTAGAATTTCTTTGTTAAATTGTTTATAGTTGTGTATTATGTATGTATATATATATATATATAACGTATCCGTGGTTGTAGTCGTTGAAAATGAACAGGCGGAGCAAAATACTACCTCTTATTTTATTATCAATAGGAGAGTGGTGAATATACGTCCCTCTCTGTTTAGGTTACAAGCGAAAGTCAAGTGCAAAATCCCTGTATTCTCTCGGATAAGGGAATAACATATTGACACGTGATCAAAGTGAAGGGAATATTGGGTATTTTTAATAAGTTACGTAGGCGTTTCAGGGAAAAAATCTCGTGCCAAAGAGACGTCGTCATGATTTTCTGTCGGCACGTGAAAGCGATTAAATATTCTTTTAGTAATAAATATGCCAAAATGAGAGATTTAAAATACCTCCAGCGCGGGAAAAGAATGAAACTGGAGTTTTAGAAAGGTGATTTTGGAATACATTAAGATTTTAGAATATATAATATTAGAATTTGGAATAAAATTAAGTGAGATTATTACATATATATATATATATATATATATATATATATATATATATATATATATATATATATATATATCTCACACTTTAGAAACACAAGACAAAACTCAAACAAAAAACAATCCAAACACAGTGTAAAAAATGGTGAAAACCAATAAAAAATTGAATATATATATATATTGTAGTTGTTTCTTTGTAAAAAATTTATTGATTCCAAAAGTAGTTGTAACTGCTAAATATTGTTGAGTACTTTTTAGAGTTTTACTGCAGTCTCCACTTTATTGTACCCATCTTCGAAAAAACGTTCCTTTTTGGCTTTATTTTAACTTTGCGGCTCCTTCTAAAATCTGGACATGCACATACTATAGATAATATCCAATTTCGTAATGCCCCATTACTGTCTGTCCGCCTCGAGAACTGTCGCTGCCAAATTGTCTAGTTTACGGCGGTCGCTATGGAAACAGGTTATCGTAGGAAGAATCCATTTCTAGTAGGTAGAAGTTCATTCAAATGTGTTTCGCCGCAAACTAGTGCCAAGAATAAAAAAACTCCGACTTCCGTTGGATTCCTCCTATTCGAAATGGACAAGGGCGCCCATATGATAGTTTATAGAGGGGGGGGGGGCCCTAGGGGGGGGCTATGGATTATTTTTAATATTTTGGAAGACGAATGGCCTCTTGTAAATAGCCATAAACGAGTTCCAGTTCCGACCCTGTAAAAAACTTTGTCCTGTTACCAAAATACTAGGCCACGGTACTCATAATCTATAAGAAAGAATAACACGTTGTTTTAACTACTTTATTGAAACCAGTGAATGTTTAGCAACACAAATGCAGGAGCAAAGCCCTTATACTTTAAAACAGAAAACAAACTAAAAATGTACACCTCATAAGATTTTACGCTGGTATTGATATAAAAAGCAAACTGTAAGGTAAATTATTATGCATAGGTAAATTTATGAATTTATCTGAAAAAGCAAACTGTAAATTTCTTTTCATCTTGACGAACAAGTCAATCACTTTGTCCCCGAAGCCAGGATTTTTCTCTTTTCCGCGGAGGACAAAACAAATTTTGTCCTCCAAATTCAAAATTTCAACTCGCATTTTACGTTTTAGACCCTCCTAAACATTAATCCTTTTTCGACTTTTAAATCACTTTCATGAAAGAAAAACACATGTCTACACTATATTTTTTCCTTTCCCTGAGAGCTCCGGGGGGGGGGCGGTCCCACCTTGCCCCCGGGCATGGGCGCGCCCATGGAAATAGATCTTCCCTAGTATAGCCAGTTGCTATAGCGACTGCCGTAAACTAGACAATTTGGCGGCGTCAGTTTTCGTGGTGGACAGACAGTCCCTCCCTCGTTCCTCCGAAATGAAAATTCATTGCAGCTCATCGGGATAGCAAACATACCCAGAAGTGGACGAAAGTAGTTTTACTAACCGGGCAAGGCAACGATAAGGTGCCCCTCTAACATTTCTTTTAATTTTATGATGTTTGTATTCTAGATATTAAACAAAGTGTTACGTAGAAATATACACGTTTCAGCTGCAAATATGATTTAATAATATGATGGTGAAAAATTTCTTCATGGCCATAATTACTAATATAATAGCCCAGATCTCTCCGTAACGCTCTGGCGTCACCATCAATAAAACTCACGCCATAGCACTGCGAGACGTTAAACAGCACTATTTCATTGTCAGAGAACCTAAATTTCAGTAATTTTAAATTTAAAAGAGTAATTGTCGTTCTAATTTCAAATTTAGTAGCTCTAAAATAGTAAAATAAAATTTTATATCGATTGATATAAAATTTATCTCGCTATGATCAATAGTTCCCGAGAAATTTTAAATTATAATTATAGTTTTTTAATAGAAAGTAATAAATTACGTCAGTGGTATATCAAGCGCGTGATATAGTTCGGACGCCACGTTATTTATTGAAATCGTGATGATATAATTTGATAATATTTTTTGGCAACGTTTGGCAAGCAGAGAAGTGTTGTGTTTTCATTAGAATTTCGAAAAAGAACTCCTTTGAAATTTTAACTTTTGACTTGCGTTTGACAAGCTGAGAATTTCATGGTTATTGAATTACAATAAAATTGTTAAACAACGAAAAATACTTCACACGGAATGTTGTTTCCCAAGAGGTTTTTTGAATAAAGAAATATGTAAATAATATGTAATTAAAAAAACTATTTCCTGTCATAAAACATGTTTATTTTATTTGTTTTCAATCAATGTTAAACATTTCTCTCGCATATATATCTATTTAAACATGTCAAATTTGATAGGAAATCTCTCGAATCAAGAGGCAATCACCCGTCATGGTATGACGGGTGATTTTCTAGTATTCAATAATATTATAGTGAGAATTTCAGCTATATTTAAGATCATAGTGGTCCTATTGAAATCAAAATAACGTATTCAACAAACTTTAAAAGTATAGGACTTTATTTCTCAAGTGAATTAACACATTTTCGTTTCTTCACACTCCCGCTTTGGAGCCACCCCGGAATTTGGCGCCCAGAGCAGTTGCCCAGGCAGCGGGCCGTCTCTGAGCGTTCCATTGCCCAGACATCGGGCAGTCTCTGAGCGTCCCATTGCCCAGACATCGGGCCGTCTCTAAGCATCCCATTGCAAGGGCAGTGGGCCGTCTCTGAGCATCCCATTGCACGTGCAGCGGGCCGTCTCTGAGCCCCCCATTGCCCGGGCAGAGGGCCGTCTCTGAGCATCCCATTATGTAATTTATAGGGATTTAACGAGTAGTTATTTGGCCGAAAACCGAATATCGAAAATTAAGCCAAATTTCAGGCCGAATACCGATATTTGGCTGCCGAATACCAAATTTTTAAAAACATTTCACTTTTTATAGTAACTGAAATATTTTTCAAATTTTAAATTAAAAAAAATTAATATTAAATAAAATTGATTTTTTATTATTTGTTTATTGAAAAGATGTTAATACCTTTATGTATATTTGAAGTATTTTAATTACAATAAGAAATGAGAAAACTTCGTCATTTTGGGATTGCTTCAAAGAAATAAGAGTCGTCATTGCAGAACATGACAATGACAAATACAGAAGAAAATTGAACGGATGAATTAAAAATACTAGACTCAAATTCCTATTTTGATAAAGAACTTCTAATAGGATGGAGTGCCATTTAATTGGTGGAAAAAAATGCGGGAAAATTTGCAAGGTTCGTAAATTTAGAGAGTTAATATCTTTCAGCATCTGCAAGCATTATGGAGTGATCGTTTATTTTCTGAAGTAGGTATTATATATGAAAACATGTAGAATAAACTTTTATAAATGATATTCACCATTATTAAATACACTCATGTACTATGGAACTTAAAATTGGATAAATGTTAGATTTTGACGTAGACTTACGTCCCTCCATAGTGGTCTAATGGTGTGTCTGGAAAGGAAAAAATTATGATGCTTTTTGAGCTAAAGTTAAACGCTTATAGCTTCGGAACCAAATAACATAGAGAGTTGGTTTCAGCTTCATTTAGCAAAGAAAGGTAGGCATTGAAGAGTGTTAAAAGAACTTTAGAATTTGGAAATACGGTTTAGACACAGTCGAGCTGCAAAGTTGGTGAAAATCACGAAAATGTTGATGACGTCACAGCGACCGATGCTCGCACGCAGACTAAGGCAATTCATTCATCGATCGAGCGAAATATTACTCAAGAATTGATGAATTACGTCGAATTTCGTGCTGCAGTTAAACGCAGCTCCGCAATGAAATAACATAGAGAGTTGGTTTTAGTTTCATTTAACAGAGAAAGGTAGGCATTGAAGATTGCAAAAATAATTTTAGAATTTGTAATTACGGTTTAATCACAGTCGAGTTGCAATGTTGGTGAAAATCACGAAGAATTTTACATAGATAGAGTCACATAGTCACACTAGACTAATAGTCACTATAGACTATATAGTTAATAGTCACACAGAGCTACTTTAGTCACAGAAAGTCGAAGTTGAGTAAGGTAAGTAAGTCTACGCCCCTCAATCCCAGCGGCCGTTTCGCAGAGACAGCCTCCCGTCGATATTTTTTATAATAAATGCTCCAGAATGTAATTCTGCAATATTCTTTATTAAATATATTTCAAACAACATCTTTTAAAAAAAATTCTATCCTGAATTTATTCTGCTGAATAGATCTTTAGCATTTGGCCAGACCAAATATTCAAGAAAGAGCCGAATAGGCCTCATATCGAATATTCTTTATTTCCCCAGTTGGTATTATATGTGTATGAAACCAAATTGAACATACTTCCTCCGGAAAATGCTAAAAAATTATTGTTCTTGCATCATAACTTCAGGCTTTGCAATGATAAATTATATATAACTTTATTAAATACATTTATGCAGCTTAAAATTGGTTAAATGTTAGGAGATTTTTTTGATAATAAATTCTGAAAATGTAATTCTGCAATATTCATTGTTAAATGTGTATTTAATAGCACGTTAAAAAATTATTATTATGAATATATCAGATATTCGGCCAGCCGAATATTCGGCAAAAGGGCCAAATAGGTCGAATACCGAATAGTTGCCGAATATTCGTTACATCCCTAGTAATTTAAATCTGAGATATGTGGCATTGAAGTATCATTTTGTGCCAATCATTTCTGTAACTGAGATGTAAACTATCGTCAACCCAATTTTACTGATTTTGATGTTTCTATCGTGTTTGCAGCATTCCGACAACATCTTCGGAAGGACAAAGTGCCGTAGCTGTAAATTAAAAGAAGAAAATATCAAAAACCGGTGACAAATAAATTGCACACTGCAATTCAACTGAAACTTCTTCTGGCTCTCCTGAAAAATTTTAAAATTGTTACAATAATAAATCTCTGACGTGCAGATTTAATGTGTATTAATAGCCACTAGCAATCATCTATAACATTTTCACGAGACAGTAGAAAGCAAGTCTTGTTGATTTTTAAATATTTATAAAACTAAATCAACTTAAATAATAAGATATTGTTTTCGAATTTGTATTGTAGCTTTCCCACCATGTTAGTTTTATGATTGGAAAGATACATTTACAGAGGTTCTTACTACCTATTGTGGAATGGAGACCAACGACCCCCGACCTTGGAGACCATTTTGGCGACAAAATGAAGGGCCTCACAAATGCTGGAATTTTCTCGATATCTTTATTAGTGGTGGAGATAAACAGAATTTACTAAATGATTCTACTTGACTTCACATCCTATCATGAAAGGTATAAAATCCCGGGAGTTGCTGAGATGAGACAATCGTCTGTGAACGTCTGCGGAGTAGATTCGCTTTGCGAGTTAGTCAGCTGTTAGACGCTGAGCGCTATTGTTCGTTCTATTGCTATTATTGTTAGTGATTTTCTGTCTGCTTGTACTGCTAATTTGTGCAAGTGCTGTTTTTCCTCTTACTTGTGATTCCTGCTTTCAGGAATATTTGAGAATAAAGTGTCATTCTCCGTTATCCTGCTTGCTGGACTGTTTTTACCATATACACACCGAACGATTTTTTATAACTATATAGTATTTTATTTTGTTACATTTTAGGAATATTTAACAGCCTTATTGATTCGTTGGAGTTTTTTTCATGAATCAACTAAACACAAAGCTACAAAATACGTGCACTCTTAAATTCATGTTGCATATTTCTAAGCATAATTACTTTCCTGGAAAAGTATATTTTTCCTTTGATGCATTGGTCCAAAAGTTACTACAAATTTACAATTTCATCTGCCGTGCTTTTTATATTTTTGAGATGATGTTTTCACACACCTTCAAACATAATTACAAAAATGTTTCTTCCTGACTCAGGGCGGTTTAAAATGTCAAAATCCATTAAAATTTCATTTTCAAACACAAAAAAACTAAATATTGGAACAGCTTCACAGACAGCATTTTCTCTTAAAAGTTAAATACTAATTCACAAAATGATAAGTATTATTTCCTTTATTAAGTGTTTAGCTTAAAAAAAACAAGACATGCACTTAATAATATTAATATACCATAAACGCAGAATATATATACTTTTAACAGCCCACAAATAAAAATAAACGAACAAAAAATTCGTTTTCCCCTAGAAATGAACATGTCCTAGAAGAAATTCTTTCTTAGAAAAAAATAAACTCGTCGTTTATCTTCCTTTTAAGAACAGCGAAATTCAGCAGTTTACTTTTTTATCCAAGTAGACAAAAGAATATAATGAAAAATATTTAATTACTGAAACCTCAAAGAAGGATATAAAAAGAAATTATGCATAAAATAGATAGCTCCATGCAGACACTACACAGAAAACTATTTTAACGCTACTTCTGGGAACAATTAATAAAGCCGTTAAAGTAATTTATTTTACCATAAACTTTTAAATATTCAGTGATAAAAAAATGGAAATACTTTTAAAAGAATTTTTTTAAATCATTTTATTACTCCTTTCTTACTGTACACCAGATTTATTATGTAATAACGAAATGCCCACATAAAAGTCTCATCATTATTAGCTAACAAAATATCCATTAGAAAGGAGTTGAATAACATAAAATTTAAAATTCAAAAATTGGTTGCATAAATGAATTTTTTCTAAAGAGTTTTGCTGTTGCGATACTTATTGCCTACAATTTTATTTTTAAAAAGGTGGTTAAGTACTTTAATTAGAGTAATCTTGGTTTCGAAAGTGCTTCTGAAGAAGAAATTTAAATTAATTACCAATAAGTGAGTTAAATTAATTTTACGACGTTCAGGAATCGGAAATCAAGAACCACTCACTGGATCAAAAGTTGAAACTTTTTGCAAAATTTTAGAATTTTTCCCACCGTTTATACGAAGTAAAACAAAAGCTATAATTAGCCAATAAATTCACGAATACATCGACAGTCCCGTATTCGTCAAAAATGTCTACTTCGAATTTTTCACGATTTCAGTGTTTTATACATATTGGCCCCAAACGTACATTTATGAAGTGATTCCAAAACGTAACAAGTTAGTTGGATGAAATCTGACATTTTGTCCTTCCTGCAAAATTATGAGTCTTTATTAAATCTCGAACCAGACTGGAATTTATAGTATGTTTTCTGTTTACAGGGTGTTTCCTTGAAATGATAATACACTCAGAGGGGTAATAGTAAGTATCAAGACGGAAACAATCGCCAGAGAACTTATCGGAAACCACGTTAAAACGGTAAAAAATTCGAAAATACTTATTCAGGATGTAACGTCAGGAACGACGAAAAGTACAACAATTATTATTTAAACAACAATTATTATAAAAGTAAATATTTAAAAATACAATAATTAATTATTATTTAAAAAGTACAGTAATTGTTATTTGACAGGAGGTTTAAATCACAGCCTGTGGTACAAAGTGCAAAAATGTGCACAAAATAAGTAAAAAAATATATTATTAAAAGCAAAAAACACTGCATGCGTAACAGTATAGGCAGTGGTGCAGAGTTCAATGTCAGAAATGGAACGAAGAGAATTGGGTGCAGGAGTTGCTTGAAGTTTCGACCGCGAACGACATTAAGGCTACATCAGATGGGCAGAGAAGCGTCAGCGATTCCTGTGTACACTAGGGTAATGCCACTCGCCCAAAGTTTTCCGTCACGTGACCGATCAAACAAGATAACGTAAATTGTGGACTGTATTAAAACGGCTTAAAAATGTACACGATATTGGCGGAAAACTGTCGGCAGCCAAAATTCAAACCAATTGGGTGTGTCTTTGACGGTGACGTAGATCGCCTTCCGCTATACCGAAATCCTGGCAGACGAGTTGTCTCAATGCGTCACGTGACAAGAAACTTTTGGCGAGTGGCATTACCCCACACGGAAATCGTTGATGGAACGCTACTCGTCTGATAGAACCTCAGAGCTCACAGCAACGGACTAACGAGTATCGTACGCGCTCAGATACAAAACGTGCTACTGATGCATGCTGGAGATAATAAAATCCGTGCTATGAGATCCTCCTCTGTTATGGCGTAGCTGAAAGCTGTCCGCTTCGAGCGGCACTTCGAAAGGGACGGTAAATCAGACATGCGGAAAAATAATCTTATACCTAAGAAGAAAAGTGGCGCTAACTCCAGTCATTGTGTACATAAAATAAAACTAATCAATGTTATTGATTCTCATTTTTCGACTTTTGTTGATGAATTGTCGATATGTGAAAATAAAACTGGTAGTGGACGCGCGATTTCTCAACCTATCTGCAGATATCGAGGGCGCCAACGACGAATTACATATCGATAAAGTATTTTTTCCTGGAATCTGATTTTTGATTTTAAGGTTTATGTTCCCTATGGAACTTGGAAAAAAGAAAGGGCGACATATTGCAAGTTCTCCCCCGGGTGGAAAAGTTGCTACTATGCCACTGAACCTGTGTCTTCACATGTGTCTCATAAATGAGTGATTTAAGTAGTCCTTAGTGAACATGGAGACCAAGCTATAGGTCCTGGATGTTCACTCCACCTCCCGGAAGCATGGTGGTTGTTGAGAACATGTTCTACATCACACATTAACTAATGTTCTCATGCACTGTGGACATAACATAACACCACTCCACGCCCCTGCAACTATAACCTTAAGGTTATCTAAGCAGTGTTGCGGACATGAAGTGGAAGAAAATTCACAGCATCCGAGGGGATGACCTCTCGTAGACCTTGCCAAATTCCCTACACTTCTGCCTTATTATAAAACGCAACAAGTTTAGAAATGTTAACAGGAGCTATTCCATTAGGAAGGATTGCTATTGAGATTACATTATGAAAAAAAATTTTGGTAACACAGAGCATGTTGATAAATAATACAGGGTGTTCATTAATTATTGTCGGGGTTTCCGTACCTCATAACTTTCGAATAAAAAATATTACGCAAAAACCGATTACGTAATTACAACTCAAAGAATTTTACGTGGCAACAATGCGATCTTAGCGCATTTGCAGTCTGGGTAATTATGACATCATAAATAAAAATGGCGACCGTGCAAGAAAAAGCAATGTGTGTATTGTGGTTTTTCGAAACTAAATTTGGTTTGGGGGTTTGTCAAGAACATTGTGTACAAGACCCCTGTGCCCTCCCTTGATGAACTGAAGCGCAGAATTTTTACTGCGAACCAAAATTTTACCTCTCAAATGCTGGAGAACACTTGGAGGGAAATTGAATTTTGTCTCGATGTGTTACGAGCCACGAAGGGCAGCCATGTGCAAATTCATTAATCTTTTTAATATCATTAATAAAATTCTTTGAGTTGTAATTTACGAATACGTAATCGGTTTTTGCGTAATATTTTTTATTCGAAAGTTATGAGGTACGGAAACCCCGACAATAATTAATGAACACCCTGTACTTTGAAAATACACAAAACTACAAAAATTGAACATGAAATAACTGGACAATAATAAAAATTACATGCAATAAAAAAACTGTAAGATGAGCAAAAAAAATCCATTCATTATATAAAAAATGAAAGAAAAAGATGAAAAAAATTGATTGAATAAAAAAAATAAGATAAAATATATGCACAAAAGCAGAGAAATGGCCAGCACAGAGTTTTATAAAGTTCGATTTTGAAGAAGAGTTAGTTGATGGGACCCTATTTGAAGAAGGTGAAACACGGTGGTTCTTGGAAGAAAATTCTGACACAACCACTAAAGCAGTTTTGAATTCATTTAAAGGATGATGGGCTGATGCACGGGCCGTATTTTCTCGATTTTAATCGACTAAATGTGGTTTGAGATAATATTCTATTTCATATATTGCTCTATGACAGTTCCTCTTCTTTTTGACGCCTCTTATCACCTCTCTGAGTTTACCGTCTTTTCAAGGGAGTAACTTCTGTACATACATCCTAATCTTTTACGAACCGAATTGAAGTTATATCATATGAATTTAAAATATTTTGTTTCATTGTATTATGCCCTACCTTTTAGATACATATAGAAAAGGTTTATTAAAACCAGAAGACTACAAAATACAGAATGATTGACTGGGGTATAGGAAAAACTGGTCTCTTACATTTCTTTACATGAATGTATCTATCTTCTATCCAATTACGGTTATCCATTTGTTTATTTCGGCCCTAAGCGCTTTTAATTGGACATACTTCAGAAAAAGTACTTTATAAAAATTTAACGTTTTCAAGATTTTGCAGTTCATAGCTCTGTCTTTCTTTAAGAATTTCATCTTTCTGTTTTCGATTTTATTTTTCTTATTTCCATCATGTAGAAAATTAGGTGTTCTTAGATCTTTTTCTCCATGAAGTTTGATTTCTTTAGCTTCAAATAAAGAAGAACATCAAATTCTGGACTTTTGGCTACATACAAAGTCCGCTCGCATGTTTTTAAACGATTTTGTTTGGCTATAGGAAAATTTGGTCTGCGTGGAAATTTTTTTCACAATAATTACATTTTGGAAAGTATAAGTTATCATCTCCTACCTAAAATTTATGTTTGTTTGCAAAATGGGGTTTTTAAAGAAGCAATGGACGGAAGACTACGTTTTTTCTCTTTCTAAAGAGAGCTATTTTTATTTACTTATTCATAGACTCTGTGAACCCTCTGGATATCTTTAGTCGCGATATGTAACATTGTTAATAAGAAATTTTCTAAGTAGGCCTTCAAATAGAAAAAATATTCCAAATACGTATCAAAAGAAAAAAAAACGCATTTCTTCGAATATTGCTAAAGTAAGATCTTTAACGTTAAAAAGAAAATCCTCCGAGTCAAAGATATGTTGAAAAATCATTAAAATGCTCAGTGTCAACTGTAAATAAAATTAGACACACTAATTTGAATAAAAAAAGGCCCCGAAAGACAACGATCATCGTCTTTCTCCACGTCATATCACAGAGCACGCTGCAGAATTTTTTTATGAAAAGCATTTATTAGCAGAAAAATGGAAAAATGTTGTAAAAAAAGATGAATCTTAACTTTAAATACTGCAAGAACAAAAGGTCAATTTAGTTTTATCAAAGAGAAAAAAATAAAAAATAAAATAAAATCATAAAAGATGGTTTAAAGAATCTTAAGTACGTTTTTCAAAGAGATTTTTGATTGTTGCTGGTTTTTCATATAACAGCAAAATTAAAGTAAAGAGAGTTAAGAAAAATATTGGGATGAACTCCGCATACTATCAGGAACATAATTTTTCACCAATTTTTAAATATAAAGGAACATATCTTGACTCACAATGCCATCAATCAGTAGAACTGCACCAAGACAAAGCAAGCAGCCACACATCACAATCCACTGTTAATTTCCTGGAAAAAACAGGACAAGAAATGGGTTCTAAGACTGTACCCTTCACTGATATTCCTGCTAAATTTCCTGATGGATTTTTGCGCTTTTGGACTTTTAAACTTTGGACTTTCAAACGTAAACCTACAACCCTTTGCGAACTCTGAAAATCTGTTCAAGAGGAATGGGGCAAAATACCTCTCCCGATACTACAACAGGCAATATTATCATGGGAGTTACGATGTAGAAAGACAGTTAAGAATAAGGGTGATCAAACTGAATACTTAAAGCGCAAAAAATATGTAAAATAGTTCGGTAAATACCATAAAAATCGTCTAAAAATGTGCGAACAGCCTCTGTATACTTTTATCATTCATAAGATCCAAATGTCAAGTAGGTAGACCGGGGCTAGTTGGGCCGTTTTTTCTTCTAAGAATTCTTAAAAAATTACAATTCAACATTTTAATTTTTTTAATGCAAACACTATCAGTGTACCTTCAGGAAGAATTCACCATAATAACATTTGAAAATATTAACTATTAATATTAATTTATAAGATTAAACTGATACCAAGTCGCGTGGCCCAACCTGCCCCGACTACGGGGTAAGATGGGCCATATCACGGGGTAAGTTGGGCCCATCACTTATTTAATATTCTGGTAAGGTAGAATTGAAGAAACATAAAAAAATCTTATCATATTTTACTTTTCATTTCCTGCGAATGATAACACAAGATATCCTAAAGGAAAATCTTTTTCATGCACCATTCCTTGATGAAGCTATAAAATTGTAAAATTAAGTGAAGCAAAAAACCAAGAAATTGAAAATACAAAATTAATAAGTGTTATGTGGAAAACAGAATTAAATGACTACATCGTCACAATTTTCATCATTACAGCTTCACTTCTAAAACAGCAGCTTTCATTGCTTAAGAAGAAGCATTCCCTCTATCCGATTTTCTAACATGATGGCGCAACATCTTAGAAGGTAACCCTGCAAGAGAAACAAAGAAGCACGTTGTGATTATCGCAAAAAATTCTTCCATTTTGTTATATTTAAGGCAGATAAATAATATTATTATTATAATATAAATTATAATATTAATTTAAAAAATAATATTAATTCAAAAAATAATATAAATAATATTATTAATTTAAATAAGTAAATAATAAATAATTTTAATAATATAATTAATATTAGTTTTCACAGTTATGTTACAGATACAAATCCGGTGCATTTTTACTCAACAAGAACCGAGATACAATTATTAAATTTATTGTAAAATAATAACAGCGCATTCTGTTTTGCCCTTTTTTAATGGAGATGGAATCAGCTTAGATTTTCTTAACAATTATCTTGCATTTTAAATTTGGTGCATATCCCAAAAATTCAGATATATCGCTATATTTACTATCGCTATATAATCAGATATATTTATATATCGCTATATTTACAGCAACATTGATTCAGATATATTTTACAGCAACATTGAATCATTATAGTTATTCATAATGGACATGGCGTATATTAATTCGGTGAATTCTATCTCAAAATTAAAAGAACATTTTAAAATCTTTAAAAAATATTACTAACACTGAACTTTAAATTCTATATGCATTTCAATTTAAAATATTTTAGCAAAATTATTGTCTTTTAATAACAATGGGAAATTTGATATGATTTTAATTTGCAAATTTTAACCTTCATCAATACTTTCTTCCTTTGAATATAGAAGAAATTAAAAAAAGAATGAATATACATGAAATTGAAAGAACGGTTACATAAATGAATTGATTTCGAGACTTCATTCGTTACCATTCGGCTTTGGAGATACTAAGTGACACGCTCGCTCGCCATTTCTACAGGATCAACATTCTACGGGGCAAGTTCGGCAGCCGGCCGAACGTGCCCCATGCGAAGTGGCCCAACTTACCCCATGTCGCCATTTTTGTTTCCGATGGGTGTACGAATTTACTTTGAAAGTATTTAATTAAACAAACATGCCCTACAGTAACTAGGAACAGTTATCTTTCAGAATATTATTTGTAAAAATGGAAACTGTAATATAAAAACATAGAAAAATAAGATTATTTATAAGGAAGGAAAGTTACTCACCTTGGCAAAAATTTGAAAATTCCAGCTAGTTCGTTAATAGACGCTGCTATTCCAATGACCTTTACGGGAAAGAAGGGAGAGTGGATGACACATACTTGGCTGGAGTAACAGCGCTATCTATCGGAAAATGTTTAAAATAATCCGACTGACCCAACGTGCCCCTATGACCAACTAGCCCCGGTCTACCCTACACGATTGTGAGGAATTATTAACCTTACATGCAGATATAGATCTGGAAAAATACAATTCTGGGAGAATATTTTTTGCTCAAAAAGGTGTTAGTTATGTTCCTTCCTTCCATATGTCGGTATCCGAAACCCACTGCCAGGTACGAAACTAAATTCCTTTCATCGAAATCCACTTCGAGCTTCGATTCCCCGTGCGAAAGCACTACACACACTCTTCTTCTAAGGCTAGTCTCATCTATTTGCCCACCTAACCATGATGTGTTAGTGATAAATTATTAATCAAAATAAAAAGGCAGGTGGTTGACTAAATTAGATATATTCTAGAAAATATAAGCATATTTACACTTCTCGATTATATACAATCGCTGAAAAGAAAACAGAATACCATTTAAATTCAGATTAATTAAAAAACTGTTCTTCTCTTTAAGAGTGTATACAAATCATCTTAGTGCAATAAATATTTCAGAAGTTATTGGCGAGAATTGAGGGAAAAAACGCCGAAAATCAGCTTAATTTTGTTATTAAATAAAATATTTTAAGAAGTAATATTTTTTGAAAATTGAAAAAATACAATTGATCTAGAAATGGACCCCAGATTGCCATGTTCCAATTTCATCCCGCTACTATTAATCACATAGGAAGACTTCTTGTGGCAGATAGAGCGGTAAAGCACCTTTTTTTCTCCCTAGTTCCTCTCCCTTTCATAGGAACCGGACTAAGTAACCTTGAAAGATTTAACACACACATAAGGATCATTTAAAAAGTTTAAGGTTTTTGTTTACTTTGAAATTTAAACAAAACATCACAAGGAAAGAGTAATTAATCCATTTGCACAGTAATTACAGTACTGTGCAACCATATTAAAGCCGTATATGCCACGACATAAAACGGAAATCAGAAGTCTGCCTTGTAAATAAAGATGTCCAAAGAAAACCATATTTTTATATTAACTTTAACAGTGGCAAATGCATGTGGATGAAGGATTTGATAAACAGTAAACTGGCATGAATTTAATTTTATGAGAATAGAAAGTATGGTTAAAAATTTCCGTTAAAATTAAATTTTGAAATGTTAATTACAGTTAGAGAAAAAATTGTACCGTAATGGAGTAACTAACATTAAAGAGATAATTTTTTGCTCTTTAAATATGGTGTAAAAATTATTTTCGTTCAATAAATATTTCAGAAGTTATTGGCAAAAAATTTTAATAATTAGGCTCAAAACTGCTTAATTTTCATTATTTATTTAAATAACTTAAACTCTAATTAATTCTTAAATTTGGAAATAACACAGTTGACTAAGAAATGTGTTCTAGAATGTTATATGCAAATTTCATGTCGCTGCTTTTCACCGTTTAGGAGGAGTTTTTGTGACCGAGAGACAGACAGACACATATAATTTTCTGTTTTATATCATAGATATGGATTATATGTTGTGTCTTTGGCATCAAGTCACAAAATATTGTTGTAGGGAGTTGAAGAGTCTTTTCAAACAGGCAAAAGGTCATTCTTATTTCCAAAAATTTTTATTTTATCTACGTTTTTCCTTGCTTGCGGAAATAACATTAGAAAAGCCTAAATACCTCTAAACAAATCATTCATATTAATATTACATGTGAATGTTTATACAACGATATCTCTTTTGCCATGTTTGATGATTGTATTGATAAAAAGTAAATGTTATCTCTATTATTAGAATAACTAGAAAATCACCCGTCATGGTTTGGCGGGTGCAAATTGCCTCTTCATTGAGAGATTTCCCTTTAAATTTGACGTGTTTAAATAGACATATAGAGATGTTTAACTTTGATTGAAAACAAATAAAATAAACATGTTTTATGACAGAAAAAAAATTTTTTATTTACATATTATTTAAATATTTCTTTATTCAGAAACCCTCTTGGTAAACAACATTCCGTGTGAAGTATTTTTCGTTGTTTAATCATTTTCCTTGTACTTCAGATGTCTTTGAGTAAATTTTAACGTGATTGGGAATTCTAGACCTTGAAAGTGCAACATAGAGCTGTCCATGTGAAAAGATAGGCTCATCGAGGTAAATTCTAACATGATCGAAAGTTTGCCCCTGCGATTTGTTGATAGTCATCGCGTAAACTGGAATTGACGGGAAATGGCGGCGGTTGAGAACGAATGGTAGATTCACGTCACTGGTGGCTAATTTACTTCTTGGCAAGAAAGCAACATCGCCACGATTGCATTCAGATACAATTTGGCGTCCAAACTATATCACGCGCATGATATACCACTGACGTAATTTACTACTTTCTATTAAAAAACGGAAATTAATTTGAAATATAGGATTAATAGAATTTAAAATTTCGCGGGAACTATTGATCATAGCGAGATAAATTTTATACTAATCGATAGGAAATTTTATTTCATTATTTTAGAGCTATTAAATTTGAAATTAGAACGACAATTACTCTTTTAAATTTAAAATGACTGAAATTTAGGTTCTCTAACAATGAAATAATGCTGTGTAACGTCTCGCAGTGCTATGGCGTGAGTTTTATTGTTGGTGACGTCGGTGTTGGTGACGAAATTCTCTTTTTCCCACAGGACCTGCCAGAGGACAAGACTATACACAAGCTAACACATACTCACTGCAAGCTGCTGCTTATCCACAAACTACCCCTTTATCTCCAAATTCTCAAGACCCCCACGTCCCCCTTACAATGGACCCCCTCACAGTTGTCAGCAAAGGCAGGCAGGCAGGGCTGGGTTTTTCTTTTTTTTTAGAGAGAGATATTTTTATCTGTAAATTGTATTCTTTTACAAGTTTTAAGCATTTAACACTGTTGTGAAATTTACTATGTTTAAAAATGTTTAATAAATATCATGCATCATTCATTCATGCCTGAAGTGCGTCATTCATTTCTGTCTCAAGGTGAGATTTCAGGCTTTGGCAATAATTTCTATAGATATAAGTTTATTTTTATAATAGTATTAGCTCCAAGTCTTAATGATGACAGGAACAAATGAAAACAGCATTGAAATAATTTGAGTTAGCTTATGTTGAAAGCTAAAGCTGGGCAATCACGAGAAGCCTAGGCTATGCCGTTTGTCCAAAGAAATGGTTTATATTCCACTCATTCCAGGCTAAAATTTTAGGTAAGTCATTCACGGATGTTACAAAGTTTGTTTTGAGATGAGAAGGTTCAAAGTCGTAGACATTCCTCTTCCGAGTTTACTAGCCACGTCGTGGGGGCCCAATCTAGGCAAAAGCTTTGTTTTCTCGCTACCCTCAAAAGGCCATCAGGCCTTTCTAATCAGACTTCAAACTATTCTGAATTCCATCAGTGGAATCCATTTGCGCCAATTTTCATCGGTTTCTCACACTGATGAAAGGTTTTCCCTTCCCATTTTCCAAAAATCTTGGAATTGAGCAGCGGTGAATTCCCCGCTTAAACTATTCATCGTGATAATCATTTATTGATATGGAAGACAATTCCAATGCAATCCTTTAGCTGTTAAATGTAGTTGAGTCTTGTAAAATTAGGTTCAAATGAATACAGATATTATATAATGTCTGGAGCTGCATCAGGTTTATTGCGAAATTTGTTACATGCATAAGTATGGACCGCCAGCTAAATGCCAGTAGATGTTGCTGCCATCGCATAGAATAGTACCCACGGAGAAGCACCTGAGAGAATAAGAGAGATGAAGAGAATGAAGGGTTAACGACGACCCATCCAGATAATACAATGAACCAGAAATTAATTAAAATTGTACATAACTTTAAATTGTAAATAATTCTTAAATATTCTAAACAATTTAGCATAGTAATATAGAGAATTAGATAGATGAGCCATGCATTCATTTATGGAACCACAAAGTCCTGATCACCCCCACAAGACTAGTATGTTCTTTCCGTTCTGTGTTCGTGAACGGTATTAAATATTTTATTGATTTAAAACTGATTTCTTGACACTCTTTTTTCACTGCTATCCATTAGGTTTTTGGATTTGCATAGCTTTAAATTTCACATCAACTTGGGAAAACATTTTTTTATTCCCTTATGTTTTGTGTTTTACGCCTTTATCAGCATTACTTTCGCATAACCCTAATTGGTCCACCGGATACCATCACGGTTATGCATACTATGACGAGCGGTATCTCTAACCATGGAACAAAGCAGTCATTTATTTTCCCATGCATTAGTCATATGGAAATCAGCACAGGCAGCACTACATCTTGTTCTTCTATCAGTACTATATGTAATGTATTTTGTTCTTGTAGTATCAGTGTCAACATCATGAATATCATTTGTTAGTGTTTGCTAATATGTTCGTCCAAATGTTTGTTAATAAACGTTATTCGTTAGATAGCTTTTTGTATTTAGTTTACCACTAAAGCTACAGTGGTGACCCGGACGTGCACATAAGATTGGGAACCTCTGTTGCAGAGCATAAAATTATATTTCGAACAATATAAAACATTTTGCCAATGCATTTTTAAATTTGAAAAAAAAAACGCTCATGAATTTTTATTCATCCCAATAGTTACACTTACAGTGATTCTTTTCTTTCTAAGATGCTTAACATTGAAATTATCGAAAGCATGCATTAATGGATTATTTCTAAAATGAACCAAAAATTTTATAATTACGTTCTTTTTTTCCTTTGCTGTATGAGGTTTTAAGATTTTATTTTGATGGCTAAACTTTTGATAAAGTATTGGTGCTATTGATTCTGAGAATCTCTCGGTATTAAGGTGGCATGGTGATAGAAATAGTTCTCGGAATCGGAGAATCACGGTTCAAGATTCCATTCAATATCTGCCATGGTTGTAAACCCTATGCATGTTAAATCTGCTAGCATAGGCCAAAAATATTCACATTAACATGATGTGAAAGTTTGGAAAGAAATGTATCTGCTCAGGTGTCTTTTGTCATCTGACCACGGTTCAAAACTACTCCCTTTTGGCCTTCTAAACCGGACGTTGATCCAGCAAATCTATTCAAATTTCTGTATTAAAGTAATTTCAAAAATGAGATTATTGTAAAATATCAGATCAGTTGTCTGACAAGGCAAATGATGCTGTTAAACACATACTCGATTTCTGCACTACGCTGTGAAACTGCGCTACTGTAAAAAAAAGAAATTCACAACTTTTAATCCAAAACCTTATTGTATGATAATGTGTTGGGCTCATACGTCTTAACTATCTGATTGATTCATAATTCTTTGTCTGACTTGATTGCAGCCGTTGCATTCTCTGCATGATGATTTTTACAACACAGAATTTAGAGAAAGAATACTAACCTAAAAACATTGTCGTAAAAAGCATTATTTATTTTATCGCCTAAGTTTGTATAATATTATTTCGCCTTCGTTCTAAATCAAGTTTACAAATTCCTAACAATGAATTCATGATCAAAATGTGTTAAAAACAATAATTTATCGTTTGCCTTTGTATGGACTAATTTTCTGTTTTGTTTATTTTGCGTAATGAAGAACTTTCGCGACTGGAACACATTTCCGGTATAATGCTTCCTCAAAAGGAAACTGTAGGTGGATCCTCGACATGGAAGTTCTGTGTGTCGAAAATAAACAAAACAGAAAATAAGTCCATAAAACCATTTCGCTGTCGTTTCTGAATCAAGTGTGCAAATTCATAAAATTATATACAAATAAAACGAAATGCTAGATATTTCCATTAAACTTGAACTAGAAATACGCAAGCAAGACTTGAAAATTAAATGTTTTTGTAACGTAAATTTATTTGTTTTCTGAACTAAAGGTTATACAGTGAAAGCCGACACCATAATTAAACAGATTGCTGAGAATTTATAGCTATTGAATTCTAAAACTCTATTGTATTAGCCATTGTGTAAGAAATCTTGAATAATTAATTGAAATTGAAAAATATCCCACGTAATTAAAACTGTATCACAGAAAATCTCATTTTTTATTTTAAAAAGTATGCAATAAAGTTTTTTATGTGATCATACGCTCCTAAAATATTGATGAAAAATGTTAAATTTTTGGTTAATTTAAAATGAATTAAAAATCTGATTACAATTTTGAAAACACCTTTCTTATAGTAGGACTTTCTGGAGAGGTTAGAGGTAGAAGGGAGGCAACCACTATCATACTCACTCTCGGTAGGTCAGCTGCACACTTCTATAACATTATTTCTTTCCGTTGACCTTCGTTTGCCGGTTAGCCACTATACTTGAGCCAAAACTGTACAAGAACAATGTAAGAATTTCTCTCTTAAGAGGAGGTAGTCTTCAAATTTCCATTGCACGAACCGTTTTGCGACCATCGCTGAAAAAAGCTGAACACTGCATGAAACAGAACCATGAAAACGTCCACCAACTTGAAACGGAATAAAAAAATAGAAATCCTTACACATATTTCGTTTTCAACGATTTCAAGGAACATTCATACGAAAATCGAACAACGCGTTCGGTCCTGACTGCGTAACAAACAAATTTACAGACGAAATGCCGAACGGTCGAGTTAAAACAGGACCTCGCTTCTCTAGGTCAATTATAAATACGTATCTAAAGCTCAAAGAAATTAAAATATCAAATTCAACATCTCCTAAAAGGCATGACCATACACCACTTCCACATTGAATTTTGGCTTTGTAATAGACAAAAGCAAAATGTAACTGTAGCAATTACCATATCTATGAAGTTTAAACAGCATTTTTATCTCCATGTCACTTATCAAATTGAATCGCTTATTGAAGAATAGTTCTTGAATAAGTGATAACTGTAAAATTAAAACACGAAAATGGCATAACTTTTGGGATAAATTTAACAAATTATGCACAGGAGAGTTTGCAGGAGAGGATACTTTACGGAAAAATCAGCTATAATACCCACGTATTGGCACTATTTCACATTGTAAATGTTTAATTCAGTATTCAAACTTGACAACAGCCCCACCTATAGTTTATTACTTATTTAATTTGACTTTAAGATTCTACTGTGATGGAACCGGAAGTGATATAGCCAACCATGAAAAAGTTATCTTGTTTTGAAAGTTGAAGTTATAATGAAAATTTTAAACTGATCTTTAAGTTAATAAATATTTATTTTTTTGTATATATTTTTTCTTCATTCATCTGTAGATCTTCTAGATGATTTGGGCAATTTTAAATATAAAAAGCGTCCGTGAATTAGTTTTGTTGCTTTTATTTACACATACTATAACTTCCACTCAGATGCTCGAGTCTGTCGCGTGATCTTGAAACGAGTAACGCGCTACAGTTTCAACTTTTAAACGTCCGAATTTCAGTGTAAATCAGTATTCAGGAATACAAGTTACTTTTCTTTCCTGTTAATCTTACTTTTCGGCTCCAAATTGCTATAAGAAAATTAATAATGCCGCACCGGGGTGGTAAAAGTGTTCCGTTCTTCCTTCCAACTCAAAATGTGTACGACGTGCTTTTAGAATCTTTCCCGAACAAGGTAAATCCCCAAAGCGCTGTCTACCTGACAGCTGTCGTGGAATATATGACAGCAGAGATTCTGGAGGCCGCTTCAAAGAAGGCCAAAGAGAGAAGGAGCCACCTGGTAACGTTGGAGGATATCACCTACGCAATGCACAACGATCCGGAGCTCAAGAAGGCCTTCCCAGTTACCGGAGATGGAAATTCTAAATAAACGTCGACCGAATGAACAGGGAAGTCTCAAGGTGATTTATAAATTTTGAAAAGAAATGTTTGATCTGCACCCGTTCGTTAAAATTTGTATAAGACTGATGTCATCAAGCTGCCAGAGACTGCTGTTTAACAAGAAATTATGATGTCACCAAATAAAATTTCATTAATTCAGACTGTTTCTCTTCATCACCCCTAGTAATAGTTCAGTTAACATCTTGTTTCTCTTGGAGACTTAGCCTCAGATTGTTTTGTAAATACAGTTTGGTTGTTTTTCACAGTATTGGCGATTTCTTTTTGTGGTCAAACTAATGCAGATGTAGTAAAGGGTGCATAAAAATTCATCGAGCTGACAGAGACTGCGGTTTAACAAGAAATTATGATGTCGCCAAATAAAACAGTTATAGTGTAATGAAATTTCATTACTTCAGACTGCTTCTCTAGAAGTTGGTACACACATTTAAAATGATGCCAAGTCGCCAAAGCTAATGCAAGTATTACTTCCATTAGCTTTGGCGACTTGGCGTTAATGAAGAGCAGCGGTCAAGTTATTGCTTTAGCGATTTGGTGCCGTTTTAAGATTGTGTATCAACTTCTAGACTTCAACCAAAACAGTTATAGTGTAATGAAATTTCATTACTTCAAACTGCTTCTTTTATTCCTCCCTAGTAGTAGTTAAGTTAATATCCCTTTTCTCTTGGCGACTTTGTCTTATACTGTTTTGTAAATGCAGTTTGGTTGTTTTCACAGTATTGACGCCTTCTTTTTGTGGTCATTATAATAAAGACGTAGTACAGGGTGCATAAATTCATCAAACTGCCAGTGTCTGAGGTTTAACAAGAAATTATTATGTCGCCGAATAAAACAGTGGTTGAAATCTAGAAGTTGGTACACACATTTAAAATGATGCCAAGTCGCCAAATCTAATGCAAGTATTACTTCCATTAGCTTTGGCGACTTGGCGTCAATGAAGAGCGGCGGTCAAGTTATTGCTTTGGCGATTTGACGACGTTTTAAGATTGTGTACCAAATTCTAGACTTCAACCAAAACAGTTTTAGTGTAATGAAATTTCATTACTTCAGACTGCTTCTCTTATTCACCCCTAGTAATAGTTCAGTTAACATCTCGTTTCCCTTGTCGACTCTGCGTGAGATTGTTTTTTAAATACAATTTTTTTGCACAGTATTGGCGATTTCTATTTGTCGTCATACCACTGAAGATGTAGTACAGAGTGCATAAAAATTCATCAAGCTGACAGAGACTTCGGTTTAACAAGAAATTATGATGTCTCCAAATAAAACAGTTATAGTGTAATGAAATTTCATTACTTCAAACTGCTTCTTTTATTCATCCCTAGTAGTAGTTCAGTTAACATCTCTTTTCTCTTGGCGACTTTGCCTTAAATTGTTCTGTAAATGGAGCTTGGTTGTTTTCCACAGTATTGGCGACTTCTATTTGTGGTCGTTGTAATGAAAATAAAAATTCATCAAACTGCTAGAAACTGCGGTTTAAAAAGAAATTATGATGTCGCCAAATAAAACTGTTATAGTGTAATGAAATTTCATTACTTCAAACTGCTCTGTTATTCATCCCTAGTAATAATTCAGTTACTATGGCTATCCTCTTGGCGACTTTGGCTTAGATTGCTTTGTAAATACAGCTTGGTTGTTTTTCACAGTATTGGCGACTTCTTTTTGCGGTCAAGCTAATGCAGATGCGGGTGCATACAAATTCATTACTTTTCTGATAGCGAGTTTCTAATCGACGCCAAATTTAAATGTCAGCACTACTCTGTCAGCGTCATCACGTATTGCTCAGAAACGCTTATGAGAGGTATCATTAAAATGCGGCAAGTATTACTTAGCTTTGGGAGGTTCTTTTCTGGGATCCCGCTGACGGAAAAATATCCAAAATGGTTCATCTCATTTCAATTTCTTTTTGGTTGAAATCTAGAAGTTGGTAAACAGTTTTAAAATGGCGCCAAATCTCTGAAGCTATTGCAAGTATTACCTGCATTTAGCTTTGGTGACTTGGCGCCAATGAAGTGTAGCGGTCCACGTCTCGCTTTGACGATTTGGCTGCGTTTTAAGAGTGTGCACCGTTTTCTAGATTTCAACCTTCTTTTTTCAAAATTACCGTACAGAAATGGATCGCGTTGCAAAAGGCTCAGAATAAAGTAAAGCTTTGATGTGGTAGATTATAAGTGTCAAAATGATATCCGTCAGTTGGAGGCCCACTCGATACTATCTTATACATGCCGTAATATGTCTGGCCTCATTCATGACGGCTGTGATTCGAGTTTTGAGCTCGTCCATACCTTCTTGCACTACAGAAGAAAATCACATACAATCAGGCCAAGGTAACCACTGAAATATCAAAGCTTGGCCCATTGGAGATATTCTTTGCTATCTAAGTTTGGTTGTCTCCGGCAACTTCCTGGTGATTTTTCTTTTCGCTTTTTTTGCAACACAACTCTGTTGGATAACCCTCTTGAATTCTGGGTTAGTTAACGCAATGAAAACAAAATTAATTATGCAGTGCTCACTAATGAATATCATATGTGGTATTCAAAGGAATAATTAGCCTCAGTTGTTACAATTGAATTTTTCTAATAGCCATCTCGATTGTGTAAAGCAATTGCTTGTAAATTCAACACCCATTGGTTTTTATCAAGAAAAACAAACTCTTTCTTATCATTAATCAAAAAACTCCACAAACTATTCAACTTAAAATTTAAAAAAATAAAGCAATTCAAGTACAAAATAATAAACTTAACTAACGCCAGCAAATAATATTAGCACACACTCTTAAAATGGCGCCAAGTTGTCAAAGCAAAACCATGACCGCTGCACATCGTTACTTACATTACTTAGCTTTGGCGACATGGCACCGTTTTAAGAGTGTCTATCAATTTCTAGATTTCAACCCGATTTCACAGCCCAATCAGAAGTTTAGGGCCTCCTTTAATTCCGTTACTTTTCCTGCAAATCTTTCATTTCCTCTTTCTCTCGTTCTTCATTATCCCATTTCTCTTGTTTTATTAATATTCCAATGTAAAGGTCAAAGGTGAAACGCGATATGAAAGTACCTTTGGCTCTTTTCTGTCAAAGGAACCCCAATCGCCTCTAGCTGAAAAGTTGGTGATATTTCTTCTCGGTGCCTAATCATCTCGCTCTTCATTACCCTTTTCTCTTGTTCTATTAACATTTTAGCCTGAAGCTTAACAAACAAAGCTAAAGACTAACAAATGAAATACTTAATGGCCGAGTTCCATTCGCCTAGAATTGTTGGAAAAAAACTGAACAATGCATGAAACGGAACCCTTAAAATGACCAATATCTTGAAACGGAATCGGAAAAAAAAATCTCTACACATACGTCCTTTTTAATGTTTTAAAGAATATTCATGACTAATTCGAAGAAAATCGAATAACGCATTTCGTTGTGACTGCGTAGAGCATTGTTCCAACGGCGTGTGGCTTGGCCAAACCTCGAGGTTCGTACTTGTGGACTGTGGTGGGTGGAATTCGAACAATCAGGCCGTTCCTCGTTTTGCATATATCTCGACAGCGCTCGAGTGAACGGATGCACTGAAGCCATCTACACTCCCCTTCCTTTGATGTGCGAGCTATTTACCGCCATAACGCGGGAAACAACAGATGCACTTACAAGCCCACGGACCACATCGATTCTTTCTGTTCCGAAGATGGGAAATAACGCGAACCGCGGACGGGACTCGCGGAAAGACAGGCCGTAGTAACGCAGCTTAATGAACAAGTTTACAGTCAAACTGACGAAATGCCGAGCAGAAGAATTAAAAGAGAACCTCGCTTGGGTCGTCAAAAGTAAGTTTTTAAAAAGTTAAGGATATCCAAAAAATAAAAATAGGGTAATCAAACTCACATCATTGAATAGATAATATTTAAACTTTAATATGGCTTAAAAATACTTCCCCCGGATAAAAAAAATCCCCGTTGCTATCGCTGGAAAATATTAAAATTACAAAATTTAAAATGATTATGACAAACTAATGGCGGAGAAAGGAATTTCGGATACTTTTAAGGGATTTTTATTGATGCCAATCGAGAATGATTGGTTGATGATACATAGGCAAAATAATTTTTCACATCTTTTATGTGATATCCTTAAAGGAAGAATTTTAGAAAGTCCCGATTCACTTTTAATTCGTTCAACTATTTTAATGAAGATTTATTATAATGCATTTAATACGGCTGATGTGATCTAACTTCGTTTAATAAAGGGTAATTTGTCTCTTCAAGGGTAAAATATTAACATTCATAACCCTTTTAGTGCCGACCGAAAATATCGTACATATGCGAAGAATGACGGACCAGTTTGACGAATTTGCTAATGTTTGGAAAAAAGCTCATAAAAAACAAAAATAAGAATGACGTTTAAAAAATTCATATGACCTTGGTTTGACTGACGTTTAAAAAAGGAGCATATTACGAAATAAAGGGAGAATAAATGAATGACAATTGTATTTAAATATTTGTTGAAAATCATACGAATAACATAAATATAAAACATTACGAAAAACAGAAAAATCGAATATTTACTGATAATATTAATCAAATATTATTAATATTAATATATAATATTAATCGGATATTATTGATAAATCGAATATATTAATGAAGCCATTTATAACGTTCTATAAATTTATTTTGAGATAGAGTTTTCTTGCGATGCGAATAGTAAGGCGCCATCGCATACGCAACGATTTATCGTCGTTCAGCACTATAAGGGTTAAAGGAGAAGGCTCATTTTATCATCAGTTTCTGAATTTTGTAAATAATGTAATCGTCAAAAAATTCGACCTTGACGAATCTCCGCGTTTCAGACCTTTATGAGGACAAAATCACATTTTTAAAATTATATCTCTTTGTGAATAAGCTAAATGAAATACGCGTTGAGCTCGACAAATGAAATTTAGTATGTGGTTGCTACACGAAAATTGTAGGTGTGTGTCAAATTTCGGTTGAAATCCATCAAAGAGATTTTCGGTTGTCCTTCTGTGCACAAGTGCATACTATAACTCAAAAACGCAATAAACTAGTTGGATGAAATTTGGCATGGTTTTATTACTAAAATTGTAGG
>BGPR01000750.1:293492-304294 GCA_013235015.1 Araneus ventricosus
TTAGCCGGACCAGCTCCCTATTATTTTGCTCTTTTGTCCTGAATTGAGAAATCTCCAGAATTTTAATTAACTGCCCCATATTGTTCTAGGTTTTACTTGCAAGTAAGTAGTTCTTATTAAATACAAAAAAATGTGTGTGTGTGTGTGTGTGTGTGAATGCTCTTTCCTCCACTTTCTTCTATACTTATAAAATATTCCATGTTTTACTTATAATTGTCGTATAGTGAAAAGAAATGAGAAGGTGTTTTGAATTTTTCTCTCTTTGACCTGTCAGGTCCAAAATTTAATTCAGATCTACCATTTCTTTATCAAAACTATGTATCATATTTCCTTTAACTAGGTCGTTGAAGTTTTCGGCTACGTGTTCACATACACACGAATAAACAGAGCTACCAACTGCCAGTTCTTTCACTGACTTGGTTCAATTTTGAAGCAGATCTTCAGTTTTTGTGATAAAACCACATGTTAAATTTCATTCACTTAGTTGCCTTGTTCACATGCACGAGATCGGACAGACGCAAACTGTTCTTCGGCGGATTTCGTCCAAAATTTGATATCTATCTTCAATTTTGTTATTAAGAAAACATACCAAATTTCTTCCACCAATTTCATTTTATTTTCAAGTTATCGTGATCTCAGATACACTAACAGACAGAAACTTCCAGAATTTTTTTCAGGATTCAGGAAGATTTATAAAGCGGGACATTCACTACTATTCCACTCCACTTTTTTAGGAACACAGCAGGCCAAAACCCTTCATCAATGTTACAAACCAACAAGAAATTGTGTAGACCAACAAATAAGTTGGATTTTCATCCGTGTTGCATATTCATTAGGCCCACTAGACCATAAAACTGAAATACGATAGTCGGTTAGGGGGACCGAGCCCCTCTCCCAAAAGCAGAAACCACAAAATGAGGGAAGGAGAGTGTGGGTGGGAGTCATTCTTGGAAAATCAGTGTGGGGGTATCCGTTTTAAAAGTCGTCCCTATTAGCACAAGATGCTGAGCAATATTGCTACGATATATTTACAATGTTGTACGGCATTCAGAATATCGCACAACGTTGTGGAGATAAAGTACAATATCTTGAGCTAATAGGGGTGGGATGATGAGACACAGTAGCCTAGAGGATAGGGTTGCCCGTAGATGCGACTGGCACTGTCCGACCGGTGAATGTTCCGCCAAATTTTGTGAGCTGAAATGGAAGCGGTCTACTAAGGAGCCCTCCAAATGGATTGGAACAGATCGATGGTAGATGTCCAGCTTAACGTGTCGATTCTCCAAAATCTCGTGGCCGAATTTTTTGACGATTAAGTATTTTCTCTTTGTATTATTCTTATGCCAAAACTAGATGGAAGGTTCATGCACCAACTTGATTGATCTCCATCAGATTTTCTCCAAATTTGTCAGTGGAAAGATCTGATTTTTCATGATCTTGTTGTATACGAGAAATCAAGAAGCAGAATATTTTTCTCTTCACTTTAGTCGTTTTATTTTTCTGATGGGAAGCTACTTGTTTCATATGAATTCTAAGCAAATATGAGATACCAATACAAAAAAATAAGACATACCTACTTACCGTTTTTGAATAATTAGTACGAACCAATTATATCATTTTATTTCTGAAATTCGCACTAGAAAACATAATCATATTTTATTCAATTTAGCATCCGGAAACCTAGCTGTTTTTAAGATCATATATATAAAAACAAATTCTTCCAAATAGCATTTTTACAGTAAATTGTGTATTATGCTGTGAATCGCGTAAAAATATCTGAACTTTCTTTAACAGGAAAAAATCGCTAAAACCGAGAATCCGAATTGGAGAAGGTTTTTCAAATAACAGTCAGAACTCATTCCATGATGGATGTTTGCTAATCAGCAATTCTTTTCCAGTTGTCACTAAAGCTTTGAAACTCCTTCAGCCAGCGGGTGGAAAAGAACGCATTTTATTTTTTTGTATTCGAAGAGAATTCTTCAGGCATAAACAAATGCTGACAAATTCAGAGCCGAAAAATATATTCGATGGTTCGAAAGAGATTTTAAGTTTGCTAGCTTTGTAGATTTGTCCATTTTTCAAAAGGAATTTCAGGCATTTTTAATGCAAAAAACATCGCGGCTGCTTTCCGTGCTGTGAAACTAAATTCTGAAAGTTACCAACTTTTATCTGTAAGCTTTACAAAAATAACAATAATTCTTTTCCTACTTGAAACAACTATGGAAAACGGTAATAGATTTTTACATTAATACTCATGCTCGTGAATATTTTAGAAAAAATCTTAATTGATACTAAATGCCTTAACTGCTTGTTCTTTTTAATACTAGATTAATCGAAATTTTAAAGGCTTACCTCAATGAAGCCAAAGCAAATTATTGTACACAAACTATTTTTATACCAATTTAAATTCAAAACATTAGCTTTTCAGTGATATTAATTCCATTTTCTTACAATTTTTTCTCTAATTTTCATAATTTTTAAAACTATTTTTAAGTCTGTTTCACAACGATACTTTTCATTGTTTTAGTTAGAGAGTTTAAAGCTTTGTGACGATTAAATATATTTTTGTGCACATTATCGTTGCTATAATGAAGACAAAAAATATTTTTGCTTTAAATGTGCTTAAAGAAATTGGATATCCAACAGTAATCAAATTAAGGAAACTGGTTTGCGAAAGCAACTCTCTAAATTATTTTCTCCTTTTTAAAATTTATTTCATAAAATATTTGTTACATTGTAAAGAACAAAATAGTTTATAACTTCTTTCTTGTCAAAATTACTTCTCTACCTCTGTACATTAAAAAATGTCCATGTGGTCCAAATTCGGCAACCTTTACATATTATAGATTGTTTAAGGGTTTTTTTTAATGAACAAGATGTAGTTTACTAAATGTTGTATGCTTTTAACGCATTTTATTATATTATTTTGCAATATATCCGAATCATGAATTCATGATACAAAAACTTTTTTTAAATTTCATAATAGAATGATTTTGGCTCAATTCTGAATAAGATCAAAAAGTAATGTATCATATTCTTGTCTGAAAAATGTTACTTCCAGCTTACTATTGGATTTGTGATCAATATCATCCATAAACGCTTTAAATCGGACTGAGATTCGTTTCCAAGAAGTATTATTTCGGAAAAAGGACGTACATTATAGTAATTCCACGCTTACAGACTTGTCGTCTCAAACTTTCTTCTTTCTTTTACCATTTTCTTTTTGTCGTTTCCACCATGTAGAAATTAGACCTTGTAATTTTGTTATTTTTTTCTTCTAGAGTTCATCATTCTAATAGAGAGGCACGATGAAAATCGGAACCATTTTTCTGCATATACTTTGATTATTGATCTAGTCTGAAAGTTTAATGTGTGTGAAGAATTGTGAACATTCGTGTCTTTTAGGCACAGATTAGGACATGAAGGTTATTTCTTGAATTCAAAAGTTATTTTAATGTAATTGCTTTTGGAGAATGGGTTATATATTCTTCACAGCAGACTGACCTAGAAATGTAACTTTACTAGATTCTATCATATTTAACACTAGCCGCCTTCGGCGACCAGCTTATTGCCGGGAATATGATTTCAGTTGAAGCTTGTATCATTTTATATTCATGGTTCTCTTAACAACGTAATTTTAAACATCAGATTGTGGTAGATATTTACCCATGTTCTATTAGTGACCTTAGAACTCCTCTGTTCATTGTCTACTAAAATATTGTTAATGGAGTCAAATAACTGACCATGTCATGTAACCTCTAATTCAATGTTTTCGGTACTATCTTCACTTTCTTATTCCTCTTGTAAAATATGCATTTGATTTCAACCTTAAAATGACTCGGCACATTTTATGGCCAGAGGCATATTAGCTGGATTAAAACATGCTGAGAAAAGTATGAAAGCATAGCAACCATAACCATTCAGCTTAATGGATATATTTCTTACTGTAAGCAAAGCAATATCTCGGAGAGATTGGTTTACAGATTTTACAAAAATCTTGACGAAATAAAATATGAAAGCAAAATGTACTAGGATCCTATCTCAGATTACAACAATGAAAGAGAAATATGCAATTAAATATTTGTTTAAACAATGGAAACGGTTTGAGTTGCGTTGCAACAATGAATAGTATTGTTGTAAATTATGCCAAAATATTTTAAACGGTTATTAAAATTAGAGAAAAAATTGTACTGCAACTTAATTGATATCATTGAAAAGGTAATTTTATGCACTTTCAGATGGTGTAAAAATGATTTTTGTGTTGTAATATCTGCGGAAGTTATTAAGGAAAAACGCCGAAATTTCGCCTAATTTTTAATTAATTAAATTTGTAATTAAAAATTCAAAAACAGGGCTCCGAGGTGCACATGCCCACCCTTTAAAAAAATGTTTGTGCCAAATCTCGTAGTTCCAAGTCTAGCGGTCAACCCTGAAAAGGACCATCACACACACACACACTTTTATTATTAGTAGAGATTATTTCACTTTCAGATTATGTTGTAATGCAGTGTAATAACTTCATACCAAAGAAATTAATACCCCTAATGAGATGAATAAAAGAAAATAATTCCTATCAATCCCAGCCTGTCTCCAAAAAATTTGTTTCTAAATTTTCTTGGAATTAAAAAAAATGTATCAAACGTCAATTTTCTGCTATAACGATGTAAAACGCAAAACAAGATAAAAAAGTGTTTCAAAATGAGTACCCGGGTATTAATTGTCTACCATACCTCTTAGTTGAGTTACATTAATTGTCTACCATACCTCTTAGTTGAGTTACATTAATTGTCTACCATACCTCTTAGATGAATGATTCGATGCCACTTTTAATCGTGCCATGCTTATAACCATAAGAGAGCTACTCCCACTCACACCCTGCCGCACCGTCCAGAATAATCCGAATGACAGTCGTTACGACCGTCGCACGGGGACTAATGGTGAGATTCTTGGGTTATTTTTTGAATTTTCCCCTCCCGCGGGTGGTAATTTCTTTGGAGTGGGCAGAACTCGACTCCAAACCATTGCTATCACCACCGGAGATGCGAGAACTTGCTCACTACTTATCCGATGACTTCCCATCCACGTGCTCGTGCCCCACCCTGATGGGATGCGCATGCTCAGAAACTATTACCTCTCACCTTCGCATGAAGTCGCTAGCACCAAAAAGAAAAGCCTTCTGTGCTTTGTAGTTTACAAAGTGGGAATCTGTAATTATAGTTCAAAGTTGCTCTATATTAAAGTTCGACTGTGATCTATCTACTCTATTAAAATTCGAAGGTAAACAAACGTATGTATGTATGTATGTCCTTCTATCTTCTCACGAACCGCCGAACGGAGAAGCGCGCGGAAGGTACCAAAAGATGGGGAATAATCCAGGGAAGCCATTTCGGCCATTTATAATCCGAAATTTTAATTAGTGAAAAAGATATTAATTAAAAACTAATTGACAACAATGCTTTTCATTGTTTCGGATACTTTATAACAATACTTTTCATTGTTACAGCGCAATTCAAAATATATTTTATTGTTGAAGTCGTTTACTTTAACGAACATTGTTACAACAACAATAAAAACATGACGCTGACAGAAATAAAAAAAAATGTATTGTTGAAAGTGTATAAATTCTTTTTTTATCCCGTGATATAACGTCCAACAAAATCATTTTAACGAAATTAAAAGTGGTGTTTTGTTTCTGTAAAGTTATGTGCCGAAAGATATAGATTAGTTATGTTAGTGATTTTAATCATTATTCATTGATTTGATCAAGTTTAAATATTTGTGGAAGCTCCTGTTTTAAGCTGATATTTGGAAGTTACTATTTTTGCTTTGGTCAATTCTCGCTTTTTCCGATGCCTAAAAGAAAAAGAGGAATTACAGGGGATGCTGCCAGTAGACGGTAGGCAATTAGAAAACGTGAAAGGAGAGTTGTTGAAACTGAAGAAGAAAGAAGCCGCCGATTGTCAGACATGGCACAACGTGGGCAGGAGAGAAGAGCCGAAGAAACAGAAGAACAAAGAAATAGCCGATTGGCAGTAATGGGACAACGTAGCCAGCAGAAAAGAGCCGAAGAAACAGAAGAACAAAGAAATAGCCGATTGGTAATAATGGCACAACATGGCCAGGAGAGAAGAGCCAAAGGAACAAACGAACAAAGAAATAGCCGATTGTCAGCCATGCTACAACATGCAAGAGAACGCCGTCTAACTGTTATTGAAGGACAAAATCACCATCAGATACAAACTTTTTATACAGCTAGAACTGTTCTGAACTGAAGAACACAACTGTGGAGAAATGGACAATCTCTGTCTGAAATGCGGAGGGTTGTATTTCCGGGATGAAAAGAATACCAGAGGAATTTACACTCATTGTTGTCATAATGGAAATATAATTGAGCAGGCTTCAGTGTATCCAGTGGAAATGAAAGGATTGATGGATGGCTCCGATGAATTATCAGTGCATTTCAAAAATAACATAAGGTCGTACCAGTGCTTCAATGGGTGCACAGATTGTACCGTCTACAGGGAGAGGAGCGTATTGCTTCAGAATTCATGGCCAAATTTATCACAGGACCTCTCATCTACACCCAGCTGAAGCAGGAGGTGAAAACACTAATACAACACACTTCAACAATATTATAACACACATTAGGCATGTGTCACGTGACCTCAGGTATTATTCGATTTAGCCCGTGCAACGCCGGGTCATGCAGCTAGTCTTTTAATAATAGAATCCAAATATGGCATAATCAGTTTGAAAGCAATGGGTGTCTATGTAAAGCTGGATATGCTTATGTTTGATAATTATGTTTGTGTTTTATGGTATTGTATTACACTATTTTTTATATTGAAATTTTTCTTCCCGCCGACTCATGTCAAGCTTCACACCCTTTGGGTAAGCTCGGTCGGCGTGGGAAATAAAAAAATCCCATTAGCTACAGACACTCCGAGTCCTATTATATCTACTTCTCCGGCTGCTTTCATAACGTGAACCCCCACCAGGAGCATTACCACGATTCTACCGACAACCATTCTGTTGCGGGAAAATGACCCGTTCTCCCACTCGTGACGTCACATTTCGCGATGTCATCTAAATCCGTTAGCACGAAGCTATCGAAATCGTTTGGGTACCGAAATCCCTATCGAGTTTCAACCGTTTTTTCTCACCACGCTAAAGGCAAGCGAGAAGCACTTTTCGCCAGTGAGAAGGTTGTGTTGTTTGTTTCGCGATACTTTAAATCAGTGTTCCCCAACCTTTTTATTGCCGCGGACCGGTCAACGTTTCATAATTTTACCGCGGCCCGCTGGGGGGGGGGGACGTTGATTGTTTATATTTTAGATTGTTTTGATTTAATAATTTTAATTGTATTGTATTTAAACAGTAAAAAAAACATGTTTAATAATTGGTTTTTTTAATAAACAAATATTTAAGCACATTCAAAATAAAATACAGTTACACCAAAAAATGAATATAAACTGATTTAACATTTTAACTCACTAGAACGCTGAATCAATGAGAACCCTGAGTTTGCTTTTTTTCAACGAGACGGTTCCATTTGGGGGTAAGAAATCGATCACAAGGTTTGAAGGAAGACAGTCAAGTTGAATAAAAGCTTATAAAAATGGAAATAATTTAATGTTCCTTGGGCGGCCCGGTACCATTTGATCCACGGACTGGGGGCCACTCCTTTAAATGATGGCTCTAGTTTTGATGTTAGCTCTTGCGCAAGAAGATGCAAGAAGGGTTCCTTGCTTAAACACTTATTGATTACATCATATTTCTTGATAAGAGCATTTATTTACTTATGATTTCATGAAAAACAACTCTAAACAATATTCAAAAATGTTATTTTGATGTTTCATACGTGAAGTACTCTCTGGAGTGTATTTGTCTTTATTAGATGCAAAATGATACGGTGATTATACATGTAGTATTGAAAATAAACATTAAAAAAGCCGAAACATAATTTATTGCATAACAAAGCACATTCATCGAAAGAGTCAATTCATTCTATGCATATCATATTCGAGAAATAAACAGATAAAACAATGACATAAAGTGTAAAAACACGATTCAATAGGAAGAAAAATTTATATTCGAGAAATATCAAAGATCTGTCTGTGAACCGTGCACAAAGTCTTTACTTATTAACCACTTATCTAACGAATTATATGTTTGATTATGCTGTAAAAAATGCATGACTACAACCATTTGAACAAAAGTAAGTAGTTTTCATTAAAACAATATACTTCACAGGCCGACTCGACAGTCGATTTGTTTGTTTATGCTTCGAAATTGGAAAGAGTGCTCTCTTTTGATTGGTCGATCGTTTCCACTCCTCGCACTAGCGGGAACGGTGAGAAATCACTCCCTTTGGTTTCACTCGACGTTGGTGGTAGATCTAAATTGAAGGTCACGATTATTTTCTCGCTGAATTTGATTTCTCGCATGTGAGAACTATTCGGTACGAATAGTTGCCGGTAGAATCGTGGTAGAGCGTGGTAATCGTTGAGTTTTATATACATAATTAAAAATTAACCCAAGAATATTTTTGGGGGATATTTTACTCTATACTAACTTTTTCAATTATTCTTTTGTAATAATGCAATACCACTATACTGGAAAAAATGTGCATTTTATACGTGCTAGCATATTTTACTGAAAACGATTTTAAATGACTTGAATTTAAAATGATATTTTAAGCTAATTATTGAAAATTTACAGTTGTTATGCACCGGAATTCGGTTAACAAGAGAATCCTCATTTGCCTCCTCAACTCATTAGCGATCGTTTCTATTCGCACTGGCAACAGATATTATTCCTGGATGCAGATAAAAGACCATTCATTGCATTATGACACTGCATTCACTTCCTTTGTTTACAGATACACGCTTAATGAGCTCAACAGCATTTCAATAATTATGCTGCGTTGCTTACCGTTTAGTTTCTACCCTTCCAGGAACGATTAGTGCTCTGGAAATCTATTCGTTACAGATACTTCACCAGTCATTAGTACCTTGTTAAATCAGCAACTCGGTAGTTCTCAGCACTAGTTCCTACCTGTTTTGGAGAGTCATCTGATTTCGGCGTGTTCTTTTCATTAAAAGGCATGTTCGTATGTTTTGTGTTTTGATTCTCTTTGCCAATCAGTTTAACTGAGGTAATTGACTTGCAAATGAGATTAACTGTATGATCCAGGGAATTAAAATCAATGAACACGTGGCCCGAGATACCACTTAGCATGTGTTATGTCAAGGGAAATGGCTTCTTAATTTGTGGAACAATGGGTGGGACCTATGTGGGTTGTTAAATTGCAATTTATATCTTTAAGATTTACAAGAACTGTTAATTTTCGGGATAAAAGTGTGATACTATATTTTGTAAATGTTTTTAAATATTAATTCAGTTAACAGGGCAGTTATTGACATCCTTAAGTCAATAAATATTTCGTCGCTTCACAAGCAACACCACCTATCTAATTTTTTTGAAATTTCAAAGAGGAAGATTCAAATGCATTTTTCGCACTCAATAAAGCAAATTTCTCAATTTGTTTCACGTTTGGTTGAAACATGCTGCCTCATGTTCATTGGTGATGTTAAAAAAATTCAGATATATTCGTTATTGGTTGCGAAAAATTCATTTGAATCTTCCTCTTTGAAATTTCAAAAAATTTAGATAGGTGGTGTTGCTTGTGAAGCGACGATTTATACAAGTGATTAATGGAAAAAATAGTATGATCAAGTTGTGATTCATTGTAACTTTTCCTAAATTACTTTTCCATTACTTTATTTTAAGCTGAAAGCAGGTTCCTTAAAAAGTTTATTCCTGGAAGTTAAGTTGCAGTGGCCGCTCGTCCATAAGAGCTGCAGACCTTTAGTCCCCCCTGAAATTATTTTAAAAGATTGCATTTCCGTTTTTATTCTAATTGGCTTACTTTTCCACTTTGAGAATTCAGTGATCAACGAAAATGGCAAAAGAGTAATAAAACATGAATAAAGAAGACGGAAAATCAATCAAGAATTAAGAGAGAGACAGACCAGAGCTGCATCATGTTTCGCCCCTTCTACGGATCCGATATTGACGCAAAGAGCAACGCGAAGCGGGAGAAAGCAACCCTTTCCCCGCTTGAAATTGCATTCAATTGAACTGCATTTTTTTCAGCTCTAATTTGGACTCCGTTTTCGCTTTTTCTCAGTATTTCAGTCGTTAAGTCGTTTTTTTACTCCAATTCTGAAGGAGTTCAAATTTTTTGCTTCTTTATATTTTTTCGGGTTCTGATTACGATTCTGAGGTTTGCCACCAATAATTTTTGTTGGAATTTTAGTTATAGAAAAAAACATTAAAAAAAATTTTCTCCAGTTTTTTGCTTATAACTAAAAAACTATCAATTTTTTTGTATATCATCATTATATACCAAAATACTCAGCACAAAATTTACTAAAACTTAGGTCTATAAACTTTTTGCAGCACTGCTTGTTTCTGAGCTGACGAGCCACTACTGGTAATTTGTAACATATTGAGAGTAAAGAGTGCAAAATCGGTTATTGACATCACAGTTATTGACAACCCTTCATTCTCATTTCGTCCATTTTTAACTGTCAATCTAAGAGTAAGTTAGGTAAAACTGAACATTGACATGAAAGCTTATTATTATTTTTTTTAAATTAAGGCTTAGTATGTCAATAACTGAGTCATTTACTCAACAAAACAATATTGATTTGGGAAGCTATTTCACATGATCTTTCAGAATTTTCTATGTGGTTAAGCAAAAATTGTTAACAAAACCATCTTGTCTCGAAAGGCTT
>BGPR01000750.1:304460-340669 GCA_013235015.1 Araneus ventricosus
TAATGTTTTTCAAAGAAAATGTGTAATTGAAAAAAAAGAAATTGTATTAGTAGTGTGATGTATTTCAGAATAGTATGAAGAATCGTGGGACCTTATTTATCAAAAATAATATATTTATTGGACATCTACCACAGCACAATCATGTAAAACTAACACATACATTTACATCACTCACTTCTAACATCGAATTTCATGTTCAATTCATTATTCTTTTTCGTTGCTAGGCAACGTTAGCAAAAGGCAAAATATATCGTTGCCATACTATTATTATAACCTTTAGAAAAGAATTATGCCAAACGATATTTTTTAATTAATTTATTTTTCTGACAAACGATTTTTTAAAATTAATTTCTTTTATGACCAAACGATTTTTTTGTCTAATTAATTTCTTTCTTTAAATATTTTAATAATTCTACAAATATATATTTTTATTCGTTACGAATATTACAGTAGCAGCATAATCAAACATTATGTCTTTCAAATCTGATAGAATGTAATTCGTGCCGACATTCCGTTATTACTGTTTGTTCGGCGGCATATTTTTTGTACAACCGAAAAAAATAACCGAGGACTTCTGCTCATAATCTATAAATGTTAAATTCAAGTTAAATTCATTAGTTGAATTAGTAATTTCTCTTCTTTGAATACATGTGAATAGCATTTTAATTAGAGTCAGTCTTTGTATTAAGTTTCAAATTATCCTCAAAAGCATTCATTATTTCTTCTTACGATTTTACACATTCAGAATTCTCCGAATATAAAACTTCAGATGATTAGACGAAAACAACCAAAGATGTATATAAAAACAATTTAAGGATTATCTGTCATTTTCAATGGAATTGGGTTTCAAACCTGGCACCTTCCCGCCTCAAAACCGAGACCTCATCACTAGGATACAGAGACCCTTGCAAATGAATAAAAACAGTCTTCAAAGCAAATAGAGAGTAACCCCAATAGTGCTATATAATCACAGTGAAAATAGAGTTGCTATAATTTCTTTCATATTGCTTTATTACTACTATATAAAGGGACTGCTATGGCTTTGTAACAAAGTCTCGAGATTGGTTCGAGACACGATTATATTGAGGATTCACAGCGAATGTGGGCTTACACGTTATATTTGTCGTAGAGGGTCAAACGTGTTAAAGCTAATTTTGCTTGGAAGATAGGAGGGCTGGGTGCCGGCTCCGGTGTTGTCATTATCATTTAAGACGATTTAAATGCATTCAAGTAGCTCCTGTGTTCTGAAAATAGAACGTTTATGCCACCAATCTAAATGAAACTCGTTTAATGTAATAAAAATACACAACTACAAGCATATTATGAATCAACACAAGAAAACGGATCATCGAAATTTTTTTATTGAATAATTGTACAGGTTGTAAATTGTTAGGGGTCTATATATACTAATATTTGTTTTACCTATATATATTTTAAAAACCTATATAATACCTAAAAAAATATTCCTCAAGACAGAAAGTCTTTCTAGTGATACCATGGACTTTTCTGTTGCTATGTTTTCTTCTTTTAGTTATATACTTTATTTCAATTTTTTTTTCTTTTTCTTTATGTTGCTAAATTGCTTTTTAAAATTTTTTGTGATATGCTTACACTTCATGTCCACCTAAGCCGATTACAAAGAATCTTAATAATTCTAAGCATGGGGACATAAAGTAGTGTTATAAATATATATATTTTAAATTTATAATAAAGAAGAGAAAAGGCTAGAAACATTTCATTCAGAGTTCAAGAACCTTTTCTAACTGATCGAAACCAATCCCTTTTTTATCACAGATAACTTTTTTCTGAAATACTCACGAAAAATTAGAAATTAGTGTGCAAGTTTCTTTCTTCCGGTAGAGATTGTTTTTATTTTGATTTTCATCTTTTGGCAGCTTATAAAGCTCTTTAATTCTTAGTTCTTTTTCAAAGTTGAAACAGTGCCATTGAACTTGGCAATGAACAAATGACTTGTATGAAAAGCCTTAAAGCTCTTAAATCTTCTAAAATAGGGCTATTAATTTAACGGATTTATTAGGTATTTTAAGCTTTTAATGGATTTTATGTTTGGATGAAACTAAAGGTTTTGTAATTTTTTTCTCGGTTCTAAGTAAACAAAGTATAAACCTAACAGGATTGGTGTTTCTTCTATTATATTTCCCATTGATAAATGAAATTTCTTTGCGAAACAACTCAGATTTAAGTTATTTCTGTCTTTACTATATATTTTTTATTTTCAGAAGTTCTTGAGGGTTTTGAAGAAGTGAAGGTTCAATGAAATTGTGTAGATCGGATACTATACGTTAAAATACATTTAATTTTCTCGTTCATAAAATGTAATTGTGCGGAATGCGCTTCAGTTTTGTTTTAAGAATATTTTTTCTGCTTGTTTACAATTTTTTATTAATTTTAAAAGTCTATTTTAAATGAATTTCTCTATTCTAAATAACGGATATTTAGCAAAGATATTTCTTTAAAGTGTGATATTCCTCGACAACCTATCATAAGGAATGATCTTGTCCGTAGTGCTCTTGTCCAGGCTCCCAGATACAGTGGATCTTTTGTGTAATCGGGTCTTCTGCCTGCGATTCTCCGGTTTTTGACCCGAGATTAACCCGACCCAACCACCAGGACATTGCGGTCTTTTTGTTTTATGATAGATAATACTATTTTCTGTTTTTATCAATTGTGTTGAAATTAGCTTTTTGTTTCCAAAGGTTTTCTTCATTCCTCATGAGCAGTGGCGAATCCAGGGGGGGGGGGGGTACCGGGCTACCGCCCCCCCCCGAGCCAAGCCAGAATTCTTGATATTATATAAAATCATTAAAACTGTTTTTTCTTAATTTCCCTCTTTAAAAAAATAATAAAAACGTTTCAACATTGCTTTCTGACTTGGACAGGCTCGAAAATTTTCCTATTTTTATAGTCATTGCACTTGTTTTTTGTTGTCCAAGGCATTTTTGGGCTAGTTATTTCATTGTAATTTTTATTAAATTATAGAAAGTATTGTATTGTTCTTTATGATTCTTATTGTCAGGTGAGTAAAGTCTGTAAAGTTAAAGAGTTTTGGTTTACTTTAGCCTTGAGGTTTGACATTCGTCATGACGATACAAAATTTTTATGACCTCAGCTCCCCCCAGACCCGAATCCTAGATTCGCCACTGCTCATGAGCATACAATTTCATGGGTCCACCGTACCATCTCTGCATTTGAATGCTCAGTTAGCTTTGAAGTAAAGGAATCACGTTTCTTTAATGGCTCGGAAAACATTGAATCCAGCAAGCAATTATTACAAGTCCTTAACCATTTGGCTGAGTAATTCGGATAGGAGAAATCAGGACAAGATGGAGATGTTAACATTTAACCATTGTTAATAAATCCAGTTTTTGAAGTAAATTTTTTTCTTCTCATATATTATTAAATTGACCCTTTGTTATGTTGTACTTAAATTATCAAATTTTTATTTTGATATTATCAAAGTGATTTTGGGGCCATTTAAAATAAGCAAAGAAAAAGTGCCGAAGTATCAGGCAAGATGACTTTGTTCATGGGGCAAAAAGAAAATTATGACAAAGTTCAATACGTTTTGAGGACAGAACATTCATTAATTAAACGGTTTTAACTATTTTTTTCCTGGATTAGAATGTAAGGAAAGGATTATTTTAGTTAAAATTTGAGTTCATAGAAAATTAATATAACTCAAAACCACTATTTTTCATTTACAAACATTAGGCACCAATTTTCATCATTCAGAGTCTGAGAAGCCCTCGGGCCACCATGTGTGGCATTTGCAACACTCTATTTAATTTTCTGATGGAGGGTCAGCACAGATCTTGTAGCACTCAGGGCACTGCATTATATTTTCTTTGGAGGTTTGAGATGACGTATTAATTGCCTGAAGTTTGGGCTTTTCAAAGGAATCAAATTTCAGTTTCTTTGTAATAGCTTTTTTATGCACCCCATCCTGTTGTCTTTTCTGCTTTAAACATTCTTCTTCGAATTCTGTATGTATTTCTGAACCAACATCTCTTTTATAGGCAAGTTTATTAAAATATTTTCTGCAGGTCTGCAACCTGTCACTTTGCAACATGTGATGGAACAGTTAGTGGATTATGTAGCTCGAGAAAATTATACAAAATAACTAAAAAATTCATATATTCTTCAAAAAGAAACCAGCAGAAATTACTTGCAGCAAGATGACGTGGTTGTCGTGTTGCCCCTGCCAACTTGCCCTCATCGGCAATGTTAAAAGTCTTTCTTTTATTGTTGAGATTAACAAGAATTAGATAAAAAAATAAATATTGGTTTTAAAAGCGTATTGTCTAAGGTAGTAATTCATAGCAAGGAATAAACACATTTCTAAGATGTTTATCCTCTTTTACCATGAGGGTCTTGAAAATTACAACACTTCAGGAAGAAACATAAACACCATATAACAAACAAAGAAATGGCGTCCGTTGTTTCATTATGCGATTTTTTAGTGCACAGCTGTGTAGAAGGCTGGTAGTATGAATAAGATGGCGCTACCTAGTAGTATGAAGTTAAAATCAGCCATTCGCCATCTTGCCCTGACTTCCCCTATACCCGAATTATCTTCGAACATTTATATTTGGCATAACGCAGTGAAATTGTTAAAGTCACATTAGAAATTTTTATTAAAATATCCTTAGCTTTGATTTAAAGTACGTAACGTAAGGAAAGGATTCCATCAGATGGCTAACTTGAACTTTTTGCTATCTTGATAGCTATTTCACTTTTCACACAACTTTTGCACTGGTGCACAGTTACCTCCATGAGTGCAAAGTAACTCCGTTTTACGGTACTAGTTCGCAATGGAAATTATTTTCAACTATAAATATTTTTTACCCCAAGATATTTCCTCCGTATTATCCTTGAAAAAACAGAAATCACTGCGTTAAATCGATTTCCTCCTGATATAAATTTTCTTACATTGCTTTAACAGTTCATTATCCTGTTTTATTTTTCTTAGGAGTTGAATCAGTGGCATTGAACTTGACAATGGGCAAATGACCAATGGGATGAAAAGTCATTTTGCTCCAATTAGTAAATAATCTGATTTGGATGACTTATTTTGATCTATAGTCATCTTCTCCAACTGTCTACTTCCGTCTTACTCTTGAAAAAACAGAAATTAGAGCATTAAATCGATTTCCTCTTGATTTGGATTTAGATTTTCTTGTTTTGCTTCTTTAACAACTTTTTACCCGATCTTTTTTCATTTTTCTTCGGAGCGACAATGTACAATTGACAATGTGCAAATGACTAATGGTATCAAAAGTCATTTTGCTTCTAAAAGTTTGAAAATCTATGTCGGATGATATTAAATAAAAGTAACGTATTACACGAAAAAAGATAGGCAAGGAAGAAGATATCTTTAGAAAGAAAATATCCAATCTTTCTATGCGTTTAATGTCTGGTTTACATTACTGCAAAATATTGGCTGTCTCGAGATAAAACTTTTTTGTAGTTTTTAAATCGCTTTTACTTATTATTCTTCTAAATGAGGATCTACGGTTTTATAAAAATCCTGATGAAAGACCGTGTTTATCATTCTTGTTGAACACAGATTTAATTTGAAAACTTATTTAGCATAAAAACCATGACAGTAATTGCCAGTCGGTATTTGTGAGCGAATAATATAAAAAATTAAAGATTGTGAAGGATATAATTATCCGCCGAGCCACCTACATCGCGTCGCTTATGTTCTATTGCTAAATAATTTATGTCTAGTGTGATGTCGAAAGAATGCTGAGATAAGTAACTTGATTGTAACTTTGCGTTTTACTATTACTTGAATCTTAAATAAAGCATAAAGACATTTCAAAGACCCCCCAAAGTCCTATTATGCTGCCTCATCGTGGCGGGGGTGTTGGCCCTGGGTGGAATGGACGATGTATGTCTGGAGTTTTTTCTCCTGGCAGGGTCACCCAAGGCGTGAAGGCCATTCCATTATACCCAGCTAAAGCATAAAGGCAATGGATAAAGTCAGACTTCTTCCCTCGGGCGTCCAAGGTCTAGTGCCAACAGAAGCTGCACTCTCCTCCTTTACCATGAATCGTTCGCCTATAGTTTTCTGTAGGCGAGCGGACTCTTGGACATGGTCTAGCTGAGGACTAGAACAAGTGGAATAAGAAACAACAACAATACATTGCATAGATTATTATACAAGACTATATTGACACTATACAATGAAATTCAAAAACGTCTCAGAACCAGAGAAGGAAATTTAACCCTAAATCCAGGAGCGAAATCGGTTTCACTTCTGACAAATTTAACGGCACCCCTTTGCTCAAATCTGTCAGAACCTACGTTTTTTCTTTATCTATACTTATAAAATGCAATGTTTGGGTGCGTGTGTGCGTGCGATGTTCAGACGAATCTATCGCACTTACAGCCTTGAAATTTGGCACACAGTTAGTCTCAATGCACCTCCAAGCCGGAATTTTAAAATTTAATCTATAATTTTTTTTATTTAATATTTTGTGTTGTTTTTTCGTTTCGTTGAAGTCCTGATTCCACGGGCAACGCCGTGCGCGTACTGCTAGTGTTTGATAATCCTTATACTTGGACTACACACTGCACCACCTGGAGGAGTACTGGTTTAAACCGACAAAATACACACCTGTGAAGTTGTTAATTAATCTCTTTTCGGCTAGTTTGAGCAGTTTCAATAGGTGTTCCCTATCGAATAATGTATGTTAAACTATATCAGGGTAAACAAAATGGTTCACTTTCCTCTCCTTACTTAAATAATATTTATAATATTATGACGAGAATTATCTTCTAAACATTTAATGCATCAAGTAACAAAAGATAACAGAGGTAAAAGAAGAATATGCCGACGATATGGCGATAGAGGACATTCTGAAAACTCACTAGTTGATGCTTCTTAGTACTCTTAGTTGGTTTAAAAAATTTCGAAGAACTCTCCTTACTTAAATAACATTCATAATATTATGGCAAGAAATAACTTATAAATATATAATCCATCAAGTAACCAAATGGAACAGATGTAAAAGAAGAATACGTCGACGAGATGGAGCCAGAGAACATTCTGAAAACCATCCTAATATGGTAACTAATTGAAGATTCTTAGTAATCTTAGATGGTTTAACAAATTTCTAAAAGTTCTCCTTGCTCAAATAATATTTATAGTATTATGCTGATAATTATCTTATAAATATATGATTCATCAAATAAGGAAATGTAACTTATGTAAAAGAAGAATATGCCGTCGAGATGGATCCAGAGGATTTTTTAAAGTCTCATCTAACCAACTGGCGTTTCTTAGAAGTCTTAACTGTTTAAAAAATTATATTTATTTTTGAATAGCTTAAGTTACGTTAAAGATATATAAAATTCAAAAACACAGCTGTTACTAAAATAAATATTTAATAAAATTGAAATTATGCGAAAAGTTACATATTATTTCATGAGTCTAAGGATTTTTATATTTATCACATAATTTCATTGCATATGAATGCAGTCAACATTTAATTGCATAATGTCGTTTTTTCATGAAACAATTCATGAGATGATATAGTTGAATACCGTTATTCATCTCACTCATGTAGTCAATATCTCAATAAAATATGGACTCACCACATATTTTTCTTTCTTCTTATTCTGTAATTGTTGGCTTTCAAAAACACTTCATCATCTATATTCTTATTTCATGTTTTGCATTCATATGTTGAAATAAGGTCAAACACAATTTTTTTTCTCTTACACTCGCATGGTCTAACAATAATAATAATAATAATAACTAAAATATATTTTGCTTATACTTGTCAGTTTTCTGTTTCATTTTCAAAAAAGCTACTATTTTTTTAATAAATATGATCGTCCGGCGTTAAAACAGATATTTTTTTTCATGTTTTGGACTTTTTTTTCTAAATAACCGAAAAAAGCGTAGATGATATTCAATGAAATAAAACGGAAATTAATGCAATAATTAATTTTTCCTAGTCTACATTTACATTATCCTTCCTTTCATTGCTGAAACGAAACATTTTCCAAAGAAATAAATACATTTAAACATGAGTACAAAAAATTAACTAAACCATAAAAAATAATTTTATACCATCTGCTTTTAAAGTAAAAAAAGTACCTTTCGGCAATATCATCTTCAAATAAATAATGGCACAATGGTTTTTCAAAATACTACTTGAATAGCGTATCGAATGGGAGAAAATAAGGAAGTTAACCATAATTGGAATATTTTTTAAAGGAATTTAAAAAAAACGAACAACCTCCCTCGTTCACGACAGCATATTTGCGATTTTAATTAACGATAGTGAAGAGGGTATCGTTGAAATTGAATGCAATGGTCAGAAAATTTGTTTCTCCGTTATTTAAAGGTTTCAGATAATAGCTTTTTTGGTTTCGTTTGTTTTTGGGGGATTATTACTTCCATTTATTGCTCTTATACGAAGATCTAAATTTACCATCTCCACAACATTCTCCAAAATGAGATTACCTTTTCTTTGAAATTTTTAAGAAAATAAAAAAATCTCAAATTTCATATGTTTAATAATGTGCTTAATAATAACAAACAGGCACTAAAAGTGTCTACAAATATTCTGAGTTAAAAATAAATTAATTTAAAAAGATTTTCTTATTGTACTAGAACCAATAAAAATGTTCTCTCCTCGACGTTCCTGTATTCTTCAACAATATGGCGATTTTTGTGTTTCACTTCTCAGTATAGAGAAGAAATTCGGATATGCATTTTTGACCCTTTCTTTTTGTCTGACTGGATATAAAATTCGATACAGATGTACAATTTTGGTTTCATGTAGCTAACTTGTAGCGTTTTAGAGTTGTGTCCCCTGATATAAAGACAAATAAACAGATAGTGAACTCTTTGATGGATATGGTTTGAAATTTTACACGGGCTGCATTTTCGGTATAAATACATATAGTAAAGTTCTTGTATCCAGCTTATTGTGCTCTTCAGTCATCGTGTTTGCATATCAATACTTATAAAAGGCAATGTTTGCGTTCGTGCGATGTCCAAACGAATCTAGCACACTTACAGCCATGAAATTTGGCACACAGGTAGTGGTGATGGTGACCCAATGCACCTCGAAGCCCGAATTTTAAAATTTAAGCTAGAAAATTTTTTATTTAATGTTTTGTGTTGTTTTGGGTCATTTTTGGCACGTTTATAGCTGGAGTATCTTTCCTAATGATCGTTGAAAAACAATCAATGCAACATCTGATAGAACAAACAATTTTTGTTCTAATAAATTTGTTTTGAATTTCCAACCTAATTTACTGAATTTTGAGAATTTTTTATAAATAAATAAGTTAATTAATTTTTTAATAAATTAATTATTTATTATTAAAGTATAAATAAGTAATAATTAACTAATAATTAATTATTAATAAATTAATAATTAATTAAGTAATGATTAATTAATAATTATTAATTTTAATTATTACAAATTTTTAAATAACTGTCACTTTTTCTTTCTATTTTTAACTTTCAATTCTTATTTTCTTACATTCGAAGCTCTAATTACGGTATCATTTTCATTTTTTTTAGGTATAAACCGAAATATTTATTTATTATTTTTTAAAACAAGAATGGTTAAAATATCTTTTTTCTCCGATTTTCTGTGAATTTTTTTTGTTGATCAGTTCAAAACATTTTCTCTCGCATATCCGAATCGAAGAAGCTTTCCACCGACCCAAGGTTACTCTCAGTTCCCAGAATGCGTTTCAACTATCCTATTGGCTGGCTGTACCAAGCGAAAGTCACGTCATGCTCTTGATCATTTTATTGCGTCAGCTAATCTGAATTACTTCATTTTACTGATCCAGGAATCATTTGATTTACTTGTTTTATACTTTTTGATAATCGCGCATATATGCTGACATCTTTAGTTAAAAGAACACGTTATTCATCTCGCTCAACTTCCTGCGTGTACTTTCGCTAAAAATCGAGGGCGAAATCAATAATATACATAATATGTTTTGATTTCGTTTTCAAAACTTTGAGCTCTTTTTATTTTGTTGAAATCATTATGCCACCGGCAAAGCCGTGCGCGGAATGCTAGTCTACCAATATAGTGGACGGCAGACGGTAAATCTGCTCTCGCATTTGGTCTAAGGTCCAAAATGTGGCACAAATCTACAATTCGTGCGACAAAACACTATGCCAAATTTTATTCATCCAGCTAGGTATAAAACAGAAAGATTTATTTGAGTAATTACTGTCATTTCCATGATTACTTTGAGATCTTGAAATGCAGCGAAAACTTGAAATTACTGTATTGTTATCTTACAATATGTTGTTCACTAAGCATAATCAGGTTCCATCCATATAATTTTTTTGAAAGATAATTCTCGAGTAAAACATGTTTTTGCATTGAACAAAAGTGTTTTAAGCCCCTTTTACAAAACGGAGAATACTTCGGCGAATTCTATTAACGAAATGAAAATTAATTTAAAACATAATAAAAAAACAGATTTCTGGTAAAAAAAGTCCATATATATAAAAATTCAAAGTATGCATATATGTTTGTTCCAGCATCACGTCGACCGGCTAAAGGGATTTTGATGAAACTCGATACATATGTTCCTCATTAACCCACTTGAAGTATAGGAGGGGTAAGTAAGCCTTAACCCGGGAGGACGCACGGGGGTCATTTTATGGCCCCAAGCTCTCTGCAAACTCCGATTCCCAGAAAAGTAGCCACCTGTTCAATCCTTTCTTATCAGTAGCTAAGTTAAACACCCTTCTGAGTATTTAGAAAGTATTTCAGGAATTTTTCGTCCCCTAATACAAGTTTTGTCAGTTATTAGGGTTATGGAATGACCCCGTGCGTCCTTCTGTTTGTTCCACAGACCAGTTATTTCGAGCGGCTGATAACGTCAGATCGTTGCTGTCCTTTCTGAATCGAAGTATTTACTTGCTGCTCACAATGCCGTCTCCATACGAAAAAGTTTAAAAAGTTTTTTTAAAAGTTGGAACGTTTACGTAAAGTCCTTCCTGAAGTTGAAACTGATGAACATTCAGATTTTGACAATGAAGACAATGGACCTGGGGATGTTTTGTAAGAAACTTTTTCAGATCATGAAAATTTCAGCGAGCTGACACGGAATCGGAAGAGGGCGGAAGACATTGTTTTTTCACTTATCAGTGATTACGCCAATAAACGAATGGATAATCCGTGTTTAGCTCATGAACTAAGAGTGGAAGAAGAAAAAAATTGTTACCCTGCCTTTGAAAAACCACGAAAAAAGAAATCAAAAATGGTTCCAAAGGGAAGATGTAAGTTTTCTCCGAGAAATAAGGACGTAAAAACTACTGGAACCTGCAATTTCTGTGCAAATTTTGTACGCAAGGAACACTTAATTTCCGTATGTGGTAATTGTCTCCAAGAAAACAAAATGTAACTGAATATACATTCTATTATTTTTCATTATAATTAAATAGTAATGGAATTCATGTTTTCATTGTGACAATCCTATAGCGAGTACTTTAATAATTTGTGCACTAATTGTATACGAGGAAAAGATCGTATTTTAAAAGTATTATCACAAAACATATTGGAGTATATTTGATTTGCGTTAAACACTGTTTTCTTAGTGACTTAAAAGTCAAAAGCGTTATTTTTCCAACTAAAAATGTAATGTTTTGAACAGTGCAGGATTGAATTTCAGGTTGGGGTCATTCAATGACCCCCGCGCATCTTAACGTTCGCTAAGGAGGCGCGCGTTCTCTCTGGTTAAGACTGTCTCTCAAAGTAGGGTGGGGCGAAATCGCCTAAATACATGCAGTAGAAAGGCCTCTGGACATGCTTAGCTATTTCGATGAAATTCGATGTATATGTTCCTCACGGGCCAACTAAAAATACTGTAGGGTTAATATATATTCTAACCCAATACCTCTTGGTAGGGTGGGGCAAAGTCGTTTAAATATAACAAATGGCCGATTGATATAAAATTTGATACGGCTGAATCGATTTTGAGGAAATTTGGTTCTATGTTCCTCATTGGCCGACGTGAAGTACTCTAGGGGTAAATTTCTCCTAACACACTCACTCATGGTAGGGTGGGGCACAGTCACCTAAAATCATGCAGGAAAAAGGCCATTGGACATGCTTAGCGGTTTCGATGAAATTTGGTATATATGTTTCTCATAAGCCAACTAAAAATATTGTAGGGTTAAATAAACTGTAACCCAATCCCCGCTGATATGGTGGGGCAAAGTCGTCTAAATGTAACAAAAGGGTCTATTGACATGAAATTTGATACAACTTGATCGATTTTGATTAAACTTGGTACGTATGTTCCTCATTGGCCAATTTAAAATACTGTAGGATTAAATTCGCCCTAATCCAGTAACTCAGGATAGTGTGGGGCAAATTATTCTAAATATATGTAACTAATGTGCAAATTGACATGCTGTTGGATATGATTTGGATGATTTTGATGTAATCATACACATATGTTTCTCATTGGCCGTCTAAAAATACTAGAGGAGTAAATAAACGCTAACACCCTCTATGATGGAAGAGGAGCAAAGTCGTTTAAATACACGTAACAAATGGGCTGATTAACAAGAAATTTGATACGGTTGGGGCGATTTTTATGAAACCTGGAGCGCATGTTCCCTATTGGCAGACTTGACGTACTGTCGTACCCAGTCCTTTAGGGTAGGATGAGGCAATGTCACCTAAATACATGTAACAAAGGGACTTATCGAAATGAAACTTGATTCACACGTTTTAACATATGGAATATGGTGGAGGTAACTCTGCTTTAATCTACATTTGGAACGATAATTGCCGATAATGAATGCAGAAATGCTGATTTGGAGAGGGTGGTGTAATTTTGATGAGACATATTTCATTTAATGATTGAGTCACTTGAATTGCTGAAATTTTAATCGAAAAATGACTCCAATATTGTTCAACAAAAAATACTGCAATGAGAATTCGGCCCAATTGCACATCCTTCTGGATAGAGTGGAGGAGAGTCATTGAAAGCAATTTAGCAAATGAGCCAATTAAAATGAAAATTTTATATCCAGGGTTTCTAAAATAATAAGATGCCAAGAAATGGATTTATTATACAGGAAAGAGTAGTAATACACTATACTTATGATATACACTGAAATGAAAGACAATTTGTGTACTATTAATATAAGAATCATTTCATTAATATTTAAGAAATATTATCTCAATAAAAATATAAATAAACATTATGCTAGTTATAAAATATTTTTCACTTTATTGTCTCCCACAAGATTTTGACCTGAAAATGACGGGGCAGCTCAGGGTATTCTGATGGTATATTATCTAAAAATGATACAGCGTGTGTTTTGTTTATGATGACATATTGTTCAAGACCAATTACATACGAAAGCTAAATTTAATAGCAAACTGAAGCATATGAAACGAACGTAAATACATATGAAAACATAATCACCATCTGCCGTACTGTCCCATACTAATAATAAGTGGACAAATGTGAATAAAATTTTGTCTTTAAAAAATCACGGGGAAAATATTTCTTTATAAGAAGCGTTTTTTCTTCAGTTTATGCTTTAGGAACTTTAAATAAAAATGTATTATGATAAGTGACTTGATCTGATTCAGCTTTTTATCTAGAATGGTGGGGCCGCGGTGGCCTAACGTCTCGGTAAGGTCTCGGCTTTGGGGCCAGAGGGCTCCAGGCTCGAGACTCGACTCCACTGAAGATCCGCCGTGTATGGGGCCTGTTGCACGCTAAATCATACGTAGTGGTCAAACGTCCTCCCGTTGGTGTGGCGTGGAAGTTTGGAGAGGGGGTGCCAGCTCAGGTGTCGTCCTCGTCATCTGACCGAGGTTCAAAATTACGAGGTCCGTCCCAAAATAACCCTCGTGTTGCTTCAAAACGGGACGTTAATATAACTAAACTAAACTAAACTATCTAGAATGGTCAGGGAGGGAAGGCGTCAAAGAAATTGCTTAAGTTTTTAATCAAATTAAAGAATAGAAGCAAAACTAATCCAAATTTTGAAGCTAATCAGGAATATATTTTCTGATTTCATCACATTCATTGAAGGGTTATAGATAAGAAATAGGTTTTAATTACAATGAGGTAGCAAGGAAATCAGAAAATATTCTAATAGCTACAAAGACAATAAATACATTTATCTGTCACGAATTTAAAATGTAGCAAATGAAAGATGAATGGACGCTTCAAAAGTATAAAAAGCATAGAAAATTCAATTTACGTTAATAAAAAGCCACAGTTCAAGAAATATTTCATAACGACTTATTAATTCACGCATGGTCTCAAGGCAAACAATGCAACATTTTCATTCTCGTGCGCTGTGTAAAAATAAAGTATTTTAAGTAAACAGAAATGTCCCGTATAATTAATTTCAGTTCTCTGGAAACAAAGTTTTCTTACGAAACTCATTGTTCGTGGAAATTAAAACTTAAGAAATGAAACGTTTTGCTCTTTCATTTATCTGAAGACTGAATTTCGTCATGATAATAATAATGGAAAACTTTGAAACATTTCCGCATTCGACAGTTAATTAATTTCAAAATGATGTGAAATATTGATTCCTAAGGTGTTAAGTTGCTTTATAATATTTAGAAAGAAATAAAATTCATTGTTGACCGATTGAATCTTATTTCATTTTAATTACACTTGCATTATTCTTAGTTCACCGAGTTGATTTCAGATAGATTAGAATTGAAAGACTTTATATTAGAAGTCTTCAATGAAATGATAAATGAGCTCATTGTGGAAATGGCATTAAATATTTAATATCTTAAACTGAAAACCCTTTGTTTAATTAAACCAGATGATGTTTTCCTCCCTATATTTCTTCACAAAATGTTGTGTTTTGTGTTTAAATTTGTAAAGAAATCTACTATGCTTTTCGGTTTAGTCTCCTTTGAGCTATTGGGTTCAAAATTTGATACAGATATTGTGTTTCGTTTAAGATATACATACAGATATACATATAGATACAGTCATTTCGTTTATGTAGGCTCTTGCACATTCGAGCAACAGCGAACACATACACACGAATACACAGGCCGACACACAGCTTGCCAAGTTCTTGAATTTGGTCGGCTGTGATCCAAATTTTGAAAAAAAATCGGTTCTGATCCCAAATTTGAAAAAAAATGTACAATTTAGGTGATAAAATCATATGTCCTATTCCATTTGTCTGTTTCGTTTGCTTTTTTTAAATCTTCATATTCACGTACACACAGACGGACAGACAAAAAGGTTTCCCGTTAAAGGATATTGTCTAAAACTTGAAGATTACAATACATTCTTTACCTATAAGAGAACGTAAAAACGCATAGTATCGGAAGCTATAATAAACGACATGGCATGAGATATGTTTTCTGCATCATTAACAAAATTATATATTTAACAGCCTTGCCCTCCGTTAGTCGTGAGGGGTGCAGGTGTCCCCCATAACTCAAAAACTTAAAAAGCTAGATAGATAAAATTTGGTACACAGTTTTATAATCAAGAATGTAAATCCGTACCAAATTTTGGACCAAATCCGTCAGAAGGTTGACTGTCTGACGGTTCGTATAATCGCATACTTGCTAACACGATAAATTCTAAATCCTATGACTTAAATGAATCCTATGACTTAATCCTATGATAAAATAAAAAATGGTATGAGGTCTGCTTTCATGAAATCAATCTGTGCTCAATTTTCGTTTCAATCGTTTGAGAAAAAGGCGTTCAAATTGCATATTCGGTTTCTTCGCCACTGTAAGACGCAAAAAACGGTGTGAGCGTTTTTCCCACCTGTGTTAGGGAATCGTCCATGTTAATGCCGCTCTGTATATCTTTTCCCTACCCACTTTAGGGCGGATATGAGAAAGTTTTGGGAAGATCACTCCCACTGGTTTGTTTTACTCTGGTGAGACAAATTAACAAAAGCATTCCTCATTTCAGAAAGGAACGTCGTATTTTTGAAATTTATTTATTCCTACCAGACTCTTTACTCTCACAAGCATGGTTACAAGCAGGAATGATATCACATTCCTTCGTGCATAAGGTATTAGCTCTAATATTCGAATGAGTGAATTGCATCATTATTTTCACAATTAGATTACATTTTTCAGGAATACTGGAACAAGCAGGTTCTTAGTTTAATCCTGGACGAGCGCATTTCTTAAAAATTAGAAAATCCCAGATAGTTGTATATATTATGTTTAAATAGTGTAAAAGAAATAATTCAACATCTTTTAAAAGTGTTTTCATTCCTTTAAGATTGACAACATCAACGGTTGATCTTTAGTACTACATTCCACTAAATTTCAAGAGTAGCAGTTTTAAGAATTTTCGTAATCTCCGCAAAACCTAATCTACAAACGCAACATACTTGCGCAACACTAATTATCGGCTAATATACAGTAGAACCCCGGTAATCCGAAATTCCGGATAATCCGAATAACTTTTTTTTTAATTTCCTGAAAATTTTTTACTAAAAAATGAAGGAAAAAATGACAATTATGAATCAGAAACAGAGCTAATGTTTATTCCTAACTTAAAAGTAGTATTCGAACTGGTTTTAAGAATGAATGTAGCACCTTAATTAATAGAAACAAACTCAGATATCTTCTTTTTACTCTCAAATGTACCTTGCAAATCGTCGCGGGCTCTTTCCGTATGCCTTAACAGAGCTCCCGGAATCAATACGCTTCGGTATTTGTATATCAAGAGTATTTTACCGAATTTCCCGAATAATTTGATTTCCCCGGAATCCGAACAGATATCAGCCCCAAATAGTTCGGATTTCCGGTGTTCTACTGTACTTTTATTATGGAGAAATAAAATAAAAATTTCGATTATGAAAAAGTAAGCAAATCAAACATTATTGAATTTATTGCCTCAACAAGACGAATACCTTGCGGGATGAAACAGAACGAAAGAAAAATTCTAGCTGCTGTTGAAATGTTTATGAAAATACGCTGATTGGAAAGAAAAAAGTTTTGAAGATATCTTGGTTTTGTGTTATGCTTCTTGCACACGTTTGATTAAAATGCCAAATTTGCATTCACTCCTACGTGCTGTGTCCAAATCAGAGTGAGGCTGAGGTTCTAGCATGTTATTCAACAGGGTAAATTTTTCTGGCAGATGGCTGTGTACGTCGGAATAAATATAGTTTAAAATGGTTGGCAACAGTATATTTTTGAGTGCAACAGAAGTGATAAAACAAGTACTGTCATGTTAAGGATTTCTCTAAGTAGACTCAATGCGCAATTATCCAATATTTATTGGCAGTAGGTGTTAATTTAACTTATATTTACCTTTCAATGTGTGTGGAATCGGGCTTATGTCTCGTAGTGCAGTTTTCTGAATCTGAAAATATTTTCACCAAGAAAGAATGATTACAGTTTAGATGCGATGACCAGGTCAATCATAGTCATTAGTATAAAATCCACTGCAACCTCTGAAAACTACAGTTTCATACACATTCAACTGTAAATATTGGCACCACTAACATCTTCTGCAGGCAAAAATTACATTACAGTGCTTCGAGCTTGTTTAGAGGAATTTTGGCACTGCGCTACTTGTTGTGTACTACTGTAGTTATTCGAAGTGGACATGCCATTGCAAGTATCTAGTTAACTACACCATCTCAAAACGGTAGGAGTTGGGGGGAGATTGATGCGCGGGAACATTGATACAGTTCTTAAATTTTGATGATTGGAATGGCTCAAGATGTCCATATCCCTTCATATATATGCTACAGTAACCCTTAACACACGGTAAATTTTTCGGCCATGTTAAGTCAAAAGTTATTTTACAAATGAATCAAACCGCTAATCTTCTGGTCTAAGTAAATTTTACTCTAAGTACGTTCTGTGTGATTTCTTTAACTAGTTGCGTTTTTCTGCTCCAAAGGTAGGAAAAAACATTTATTTTTCTGAACTATATTAAGTTTTGAAATATTTTAGCGTTGATTTTGCGTGACCACTTGTTTTAAGTAAAAAAAGTCTCTTAAGGGGCAGATTGATACAGTTGACTCCTTGGTACATTGATACGCATCTTCTGTGTGTGTCAATGCACCTTAACAGCAAATACTTCGCGAAATCGTCTTCAGAAATGGAAAAAACGTAAAAAATGAACTGTCTAAGAGAAACATGCAACTAAGCATTTGCTTAAACTATGAAAACAGTTTGAATTTCATTGCAAAAATAAAAAGAATTGTTGTAAATTAAGAGTTTAAAATATTTTTTTACGAATTTGTTAAAATTGTGGAGAAAAATTTTAAGGAAATTTATTTTAAATAAATTTTGCATTTTTTGATGGTATGAAAATTATTTTTCGTAAGTCATAAAGAAAAAACTCGAAAATTTCCCTTAATTTTTAATTCATTAACGGCTTCGAGGTACACATTCTCTCCCTCCAAAGTATATTTACATACAGAGACACACATTGTTTGTAGAGATAAATTATTTTCTGAGGCATTATTGTTTCATTTTTCCATTCTCATAAACAATGTCGAAATTTTATTAAAATAAAAGTTTGTTTCTTTGTTAAACTTTTAAAACTTGATTTGGAATACAAAGTTTATTGATAAAACAAATTTTGGTTTGATCCCAGAGCTATTAATCGTCATTACTTTCGATATTTCCTTGTGTATCAATGTACCCGTTGTATTGGGCAGATTGATACAAATCCAGTTTTAGGAAAAAAGTGTAATAAATATTTTATTATTTCATTTATGACCAAAACTCGACTGAAATCCTATATTAGATTAACAAATGCATATATATAGTGTATTAGTTCTAATTATTTCCTTTGGTAAAATCATTTTTTACCCTTCCAAAAAAAGTGTATCAATGTCCCGTGCCCCCCCCCCCGTACATAATAGAGCAGGTAAATACGATCACTAGATGTCAGCATCATAGCTACACTAATATCAAAGACTCAGTCTTGTAACAAAGAATATTTATTAATAATAACTAAAACTTTACAGACTCAGAACAAAAACTAACAGATACTGAGAGGTAATGATATTTTATAGCAGATGCTAACATTATGTGGAAAATCATACAAGTGTGAAAGTTCTAGTATACGCCAAGTGATTTGCATAACTTCTGCTTAACCAGCACAGACGGCGATGAGCTGGCATAGACGTTGTGGATACGAATCGCCACAGACTTAAGTAGTTGGACATAGATCACCAATATCCCGTCCTCATCATAAAGCCTCTGCCAAAGACATGGAGGCATGTGAACACATCCCAAATGATGTTTATACATGTCATCATAACTCTATTACTATTGTGGTCTCCTACTCGAATTTTATACGACAGGTGGTGGGCCTCTGACTCTTGCTAGAAGAATGTACGTCGATAATCTATTGTTGAGCTGCATGTAGTTGCCCTTCATTATTTATATCGGTTGCTGTTTTCATGACACAAGTCCGTAACTGTCGCTCAATAACGAGAAACAGCCAATAAGGTGGAGGAAGAACAGGGTTGCCATAAGAGAAATATATTGCTACAGGCACGCGTAGATAGAACTTAGAGCTTGAAGCCTGAAATTTCAACGAATACATAAAGAAAGAATACGAAATAAACTCTTGGATTCAGGGCCGTATTACTGAATAGGCAAAGTAGAGAACTGCCTTTGGGACAGGTACGCCTTGCCTATGGTACCCCCTCAAATTTTTGGGGCCCCGAGAATATTTTTGTGGTGTTTTCAGGGTATTCTAATTTTGGTCTTACGTTTGGTTTAGAAAGCCCATGTACTCGAACATATTCAAATTAAGTATTGCTTAAATTTCAGAACATTATTCCTCGAATTTGTTTCATGTTTCATTTGCTTACAGATCAAGTGGTCCAGTTTTTTCCACAATTGGAAGACTAATTCAGAAGTCAACTACTCTGGAAATCTTAGTATTAGAATATTAAGGCTCTGTCAAAAATGCTTCGTAAATTTTTTAAATGTTTAATTATTGTTTAAAATTACTTTTAAATTTAAAGTTTTTTATACACGAGTTAATTTTTTTAAAAATAAAATCCAACTCTTTTGGGGGTAATCCACAATTTAAATGTTTTTTATTTCAGTTTATCAGAATATATGTTACTTAGAAAGCTGAATGTATAAAGTTTAAATGAAAATCAATAAAAAATATCTGGTTTTGGCAATCGGGAGGGGAAAGGGGGAGTGAAACTTACATTGCCTAAGAACTCCCACAGGTCTTAATCCTATCCTTGCTTGCATTACAATAATTATTAAGGCTAGCGGATATTTGTAAATGTTGCCATTATTTTTATGTTTAATTGCATGATAATATTAATGAAGGCCTAGGAATTATAAAGCCTTCAGACTCAAAGAGATTCGAGCGTTAAAAATTCAAATATGAGTTACTTTTATATTGTCATGTGCAACATATTACGCAGAAGACTTTAATAAATTTGCTTTTACAGATTTTAGAGGTATTGATTTTAATTTCTATTTTCTGGTTCCCAGACATCTTCCCGGCCCTTGTTGCTTTTCAAAGCTCGCATGTAATGGGAATAAAGCATGTGTATGTCATTCTCTTATTCGACGACATCTGTTTTTACGTTTAGGGGACAGTCGCCGAATTTGGACCACATGGATTCAAATTTATGTGGACTACTAGTGGTAAGAAACTGCTTTCTGAGCTATTCTTTTAGTTAAAGATAAATATCCCGTTGATTTAAATGGTCCAATTTAATCAAGCGTTTGAGGTCCAATCTAGGCAACTTTTGGGCAACAATAAAAAAATTCCTCTAACCTTACTTTTAAATTATTTTAATAAAATGATTATAGTAAATTATAGCCAAAGAAATTTCCTGCCTGAGGAAATAATAACAAACTTGTCCACTTAATTTAAAACAACGCAAGGGCTTTTTGTCTTTTGTTTAAATAATTAATGGATGATATAAAAATCGAAACACTTGTTCTGTAACTGTAACTACCTTCTTAAAAATGATTCCATACATCCCATTTACATCATTGCAACATAATTTGCTTGTTTTATGGCTTAATTACTTAATTAAATTAAATTTATAATACTGACCGGTTCAAATTCGGCGATTTTCACCTTTTTCATTCGTGGATTCCGAATTCTTGTTTGCCTTTTTCATCTTTACACAACCTCCATTCTATTCTGTAATAGGCTCATGGGCGTAATTACAACAAAGAGGAAGAAAACTGTAATCTTATTCCAGAAACCCATAAAAAAAGTCTTCCAAAGGCGAAAATTATTTTGTTGCTAGTTTTTTCTTCATACTTTTCTTTCCTCGGCGACCAAATCTTTGAATCTGAAACCTTCTTCAGTTTCATTAGAAGCTTTCGTTTGCATATGAATGAATGTGTCCCTTGTGTTTTAAAAAGTGTAAGAAATAACTTTGAAGCATCTGTTTACGGTTCATTTCTTTGAAAGAAATATGGTGGCAGGTGCAAGTTATTTCTGGAAGATTCGCTTTACCATGCCTTTGTTCAACACATCAGTTTCACACTTTAGGAAGATTGAATAGGTTACGCTTCAACTCAATATTAGAAACAGCTTTCACAGGCGCAATTTCTTTGAATGCGTTTGACTCTAATCATTTCATTGTGGACGCAAGACTAGTCTAAAATCTAGTAACTTTTTTTAAATGTGAATGCGTTTTATTGATGGTTACTAGGCATACATTTTCACCAAAATTCACTTGTTACATTGCGAGACAGTGTGAAAGAAATTAAGTCGCGGGATTTTTATTAATTTATATCGTATATTGTTGCAAATTCATATTGCGTAATTGTATTTCTCGAAAAATTATCGCTTGTTTCAAAGTTAATTTAAATAATGCGAACAACTGTTGTAATAAATTTATTGCTAAATAAATAAATTTGCTGCTAAAATAAATTTATTTACTCTCCAAAGAAATCATTACATCTTTCATGATCATTTAAGACTTGCTTCTTAGTTATCCTATAAAAAATGAAAAGAATGTTTAGCGACAATCACTAGCATGATGGCGTTGAAAAAATGCGAGCCTGGGTGGTGAGTATAAATACATTTTATTTGTTTGTTCTGTACCTTGATTACGCAAGTTGAAAAAAAACCTTCTGGGATATACGAAGGGTTCCTCTTTTATATTTTATTCTCATGTACGAATACAAGGTTCTTTTAGACAGATGAACGCTGATGCCTACAAAAATGCGTAGACAGCGAATAATATCAGCAATGACTGCCATATACGAATACATTGCAATACCTGTCAAGGGGGCACTTGAAACGAACGAACGAAAGACATCTTAGTGGTTCCTGCGGCTCATGAAAGCCGCTACCCGCAGTCGACAAACGCAACAGCAAACAAACGAATGAAGGGTAACTTGTGCAGAAGTGAGGAAATTCGTGGTGAGGAGATTGCGTCTGGTCTCAGAATGGAGAGAAGTAGGCGAAAGAGGGATCTTCAGGAACTGGTGACATTAAAAGTTGGTGGACGAGTCAATCAGCGCTGAACTATGAAGCAGTGGGAGGGGAGGAGATGCAGTGAGATTTCAGGACATGGGAAAGCGAAGTAATGAGTTTTAGGGAGAGTTTTGAACAGTGATGTAAAATACCCAGGTATTTATTTTTAAGGGTAAATACCCTGGGTATATACCCGGGTAAATACCCAAAATGGGTATTTACCTGGGTATTTATTTTTGAATTACCCCTATTCATGTAAAACACAGGCACTGCTATGAAATATGATGTCTCTATATTATAAATATATATAGAATATATATTGAACATAAGATAAGATAAAAAAAAAAGAAAACTCGTAATACATGAACCTTTTAAATTCTATAAAAACTAAAAAAATGAATCAGAAAAAACAAAAACGCAATACTATATCATGGATCTTACATGAAATACGTGGCTTAAATATCAATCCTTTTTAAAACTCAACTAAATTTTAAAAAAAAGAAAATGTTGAGTTTGGTTTCAAAATGATAAAGAACTGATAATAGAAACTAAAATGAAAGATACAATTGTTTATAATTCTTTTTGAATTAATTAGTCAAAGTACCAGACATTGCTGATAAGTTAGCAGATGTTTCAGTTCTACAGTTTTTAAAAGTTAATTATTCTGAAAGTAATATTCACTTATATCACTTTCAACAAAAGTAAGTTATTTTTGCAACAAGATTTCAGGAACAAGAAATGTGAATTTTTTGTTGCTGAATCTGTTGTATTATTTGACGGTATAGTAGACATACACACTCACACTCAGTTTCCTGGTTAGACGGGATTCATCTGGATCATGAACGATCTTAAAACTCTAAATTTGATGCAAGTGTCATGGTTGGAATCTGAATAAAAGAAAATTGATTAGCTATTTTATCCCTTTCAGAACCTTCTTAATCCACCAAGACTTTTGAAACATTTTTTAATGTGTTTTTCTGTTTCTCCATTTTGCTTACACTGTTTGTACTCAACATTACAGCACTTACACTTGGATACTTTTATCATCCTTAACATTAAAAGCTCCAAGAAGATAACATTCCCCCTTTTTTCTTACTTTTTAACGTAAAATTTACAGTAATATTAATATACGCGAAGTAAATTACTAACTATTCAGTAAATCAAAACAAGTATGTTTGATTTCCTGCATGGCAATGTGAGTAAATTATGGATCACAAGATTCACTGGTACTGTCTGTCTTTACTAATAATAATGGAGAATGTGTGTGTTTTGGCGCTCTACAGGACAGACCGCTAGGCCTAGAGCAACGAAATTTGGCACAAACATACTTTGGAGGATGGGAATGTGCACCTCGTAACCGTTGTTTTTAAAATTTTTAATTAAAAATTAAACGAAATTTTGGAATTTTTCTTTAATAACTTCCGAAAATAGTACAGCACAAAAGTTAATTTTACACCATCTGAAAATTTAAAAACGTGTCTTTTCAATGATAACAATTGAGTTTTCATTTGATTTTTTCTCTAATTTTAATAAATTTTTAAAAATATTTTTGTTATTCATTGTTACAATGAAATTCAAACCGTTTTCATTGTTTAAACAAATATTCAATTGCGTGTTTCTCTTCCATTGTTGAAGGCTAATATAATATTCTATTAGATTTTCTTTTCTTTTTTTATTTGATACGTATATAAAGAATCAAGATAGTAAGTATATAAAGAAATAATCCAGTAAACTGAACGATTATGGTTGCTACATTTAAATTCATTTTATTAGTTTGTTTTAAGCCAATTAACATGCTGCTGGACGTAAAACGTTCCGCGGTATTTCGATGTTGAAATAAATTTGTTAAATTAAAATTCGCGTCGATTATGTACAATTAGATGTAACTTGACACGAACAGTTACTTGACTCCATTAGGGACTTTCATATAGAAAAGGAACAGAACAAGTCCAAGGCTACGTTAAGAATGCGGGGTAAATCTCTATCGCAATTTGAAGTTTAAAATTTTGTTATGGGAACCGTGAATATCAAACTATGCATAAGAGAGTCAGTTAAAATTATATCCCCGGCGAACAAGCTGGTCGCCGATGGTGGCTAGTATAACATAAACGGCGTTAAAAATAATTATTCTATTGTAAGTGTCAAAGTTTCAAACCGTAAAAACTAAATTATCGCCTGATCACATTTAAGTTTTAGAATACTTCATTCTGAATCCTGATAGCAATTGTTTTTTGTTTATATAATTTATTCAAAGCTTCTTTTTTTTAATAAAAAATACCCAGTTTAGGAGTACATATTATTTTTTTATTTCATTTTGAAGCATCATTCACAAATACTTTTTAAAAAAATACCCAGTTTTGGGGTATTTATAATTTTTATGTTTCATTTTGAATCAACATCTGGAAATGCATTTTTCTTTTTCAAAATATCCAGTTTGGAGGTATTTTTAAATGTTATATGTTTTATTTTGAATCACCATTCACAAATGTAATTTTTTTCGCAAAATATTCAGTTTTAAATCTTCATTTTGAGTCATACCATTCTCAAATACTTTTCTTGCAAAATATCCAGTTTTGGGTTTTTATAAATTTTAAGTTTAATTTTAAATGACCATTCACAAATACTTTTTTTTTGCAAATACATTTTTAGGAGGTATTTATATAACTCTGTATGTTTAATTGTGAATCAGCATTCGAATTTCATTTTTTTCGCAAAATACCCAGTTTTTGGGTATTTACCCAGGCCTTGGGTAAATACCCGGGTATATACCCAAAAAATATTTACCTACCCACTGGGTATTTACCCACCCCACATCACTGGTTTTGAAAGAGTTGTAGGAGTAAATTAATTTTTTCTTGGTCATTTTTTGCAAGTATTAACTTTTCACTTATTTCGATAATGTTGGGGAACCTTTTAAGAGTGTCGAATCGCAATCGACGCAGACCAAGAGAAGCTCTGCATCGTTAAAAGCACTTCCCCTCTTCATTCCTCCCTGTTCACGAGAAGATTGACTGAAACATCAGAGGCAAGACCGCCACGACAGGAAATGTATATCCTTCTGGATTAAAAAAAACATTCCCTCCTTAGTTCATAAGAAGGAGGGGGGAAAAGCGATAGGTAACTACGTATCTCTTGTATACAATGTTATATTATTGTAATAATCACCAGTACCATTGCTTAAGATTAACTTCATGCTTTTATTTACTGTTAAAAATTTCCTTAACTTGTTATAACTTTTTACTCAGGTGCAAAATATAAAAAAGTCATGTCGCTAACCTATTTAATTCCAGCTGTCAACGGAAGATGAAAGCTCTTTTAGGCTATGCCCTTCCCAAAAACCCCTCCCGCTGTCTAATTATTTTCAAGGCGTTGAAGTGTTTCTCTGTGTCGGGAAAATCTTCGATTTTGGCCTGCAATTTGGGTTTGGGTTCAGGAGTATTTTGTGTTTTTTCCAAGTTATTGAGATTAGTTTTGAGTTTTTATACATAGGTAGGGGTTCCGTTATTTTTGATAGTAGGGATTTTGGGGCATGCTCGCCATGAGGCGATATGTGCTTTTTCATTGCAGTTGATGCAAGTCGGGTTTTCGATTATGATTTTGATCGAACATGATCTGGTTTCTTGGGGGCCGTTATGGCATGGAGATGGGCATTTATGCAAATCCTACTGATTCTACTACGTGTTAAACTTGATAAATGTAAGAAAAAATGCAACAATTGAAAAAGCGTTCTTACGTGTGAAAATGTAACAAATGAAAAAGCCTTGTTAGTGTATACTATTGATAATCTAAAAGCTTACCTCTCTCCTATGCTTGTGTTTTAGGAATATCAAATGTTAATGCAATCAATTAAACTAGTTAAAAATAGGTGCAGTCGTAGTGGCTCCAGATGGAGTGGGCTCGAAATGACAACCCTAGGATTAAGAAAAGATTAAGGAGAATGTAGAGCATCTTTCAGTTTAAAAAAATGTGTTGAATAATCCAAGAAACTATATCATAGAAATCGACGATCTTCCTCTTTACCGATAATAAAAATAAACATTTTTTTGTGTTATATAAAACTAAATATTGTTTATTGTCACTGAAATAAATTTGCAAGCGGAATAAAATACATACGTTGGTAAATGTGGTAATGCCTAAACAAAACAAAATTTAAATACCAGAAAACAGCGTATATTAGAGGAAAAAACAGATACAGAACACCTTTTTTGGCTGGCAACCACAAAAATTAATACAGAACTCTCTTTTTGTTAAAGACCATTTCAAAAATGATTTACGATCCAAAAGTGTAAGTTTCAAAAATATGCAAATTTTCTCTAAATATCTTTACTTCCGGCTATTTTTCGCAACAGCTGCTATTAGAAAACCATTAGCATGAAATTCCTTGTCACGAGCTGTTGTTTCACAGAAAAGTGCAAAAATTATCATGTTTTGAACATTTTAGAAAAAGAAACAATGTTTTGGAACTTTACCTAATTAGCATAGTGCCTAAAGATCACAGATGGTGGAAAAGATTTTCGAGTTTTTAAAGTTAAGGTTAAAATAATAGAATAATCTATTCAGAAAAGAAACTGCACTTTTAACACGAATGAAGATTTAATTTGAAAGTTAAAAACGCTCAAAAGTCACTGCATTTCAATTTAAAAATTGTAAAATATTTCACTTCTCATTTTCGTGTAATTTAAAATTTTAAGTTAAACATTAAATGATTATTTATACAGATGTAAACAAACATCAAAAACTTTATTGATTACCGAGAAGCTAGCTAAACTAATTTATAAACAAACATCAAAAACTTTATTGATTACCGAGAAGCTAGATAAACTAGTTTATAAGTCTTTAAAAGAGTGAATTATAAAAAAGGGCGCAACATAAATTTTAGAAAACTTTTAAACAAGTACGATAAATAGTCTATTTAGAAAGTTTAATTATCAATTTTTTATTTAGGCACAATTTTTCCTATTTATAAATTAGAAAACGTATAATAAAAGTAAACAGTATGTCATCCTTGAATATTGTTTAGCAACGGATTCTGAAACCCTCCGCACTTTTGCGCATGCGCCAGGCGGAGTTATTTTCATCAAAATAGGGGGAAAGTGAAGAATGGAAGGGTGATGTTTGCATTTTACTGAGCGTGATCTAACAAAGAACTCCGGAAATGCGCTCATATGACTTATTGCTTGACACCCTTTTCCAGTGTAAAATCGCCCAAAAGTGGTAGTTTCGTAAACCGTTGATGAACAGTACTTTTAAATAAAACAATAATACTACACTTTTTTTTCGCCTTTTTATCCCCTTAGCTTCTTTCAAATATTGAAAATGTGCCTTAATGATATTTATTTTGAGCCTAAGAGAGCTAAAAGTTTCATAAAAGGTATACAGTATCCTTTTAGGTACAATATGTTTGGCCAAAAGCAAACTTTAGAAACTAAATATAATTATGCATTTCTTTGATAAAAAGTAGCACAAAAATATGCCACAAAAGTCCCAAATAAAATAATTATACCAAAAATATACAACCAAACTAGAAAGAACTTTAAGATTAAGATATCAAATAAATTTTTGTGACTTCCCACGACCAGGTCAATCGCACTTAGTCATTAGCGTAAAAACTACTGCACCATTGGAAATCTACTGTTTGTGACAAACACTCGATTCACTTAACACTTTTTCCCAGCAAAAATTTGACTACTATTTGGGGAGATCCCTTACACAACATTGCTTCTGTTTCAGTTAGACACACACTGTCACTAACAGCTCTGTAGCAGATTTCTCTTGGCTTACACAACCATCTACCAAAGAGGCAAAGCTCAATAATAATAATTGGGATAATGGCGCTAGAACCACAGCCCCACTTTCAATTCAGCACGCTTTTACATTTCCTCAGGAACTCGGGCAACAATAAATAATTAAAAATTTAATTTTATGTGTTTTTTTCCTATTAAAAAAATCTTGGTTTATAAATCCAGTTATAATTTAGTAAGTCAATGCTCTTCGTTAATATGTCAGTATATTACATGCTCTATCATCAAAAGAATCATTCTATAAGTATAAAATGAGTTAATTTTCATGATTGGGAAAAGATGAAAGAAAGTTGCACAATCTTATGTACACTTTTACATAATATGAAATGCCTTTCTTATTACATCCAGTATTCAAAAAGAGTAACAACATAAAATCACAATTGATTTGGAAAATACAAGCGAGGATTTAACTTTTAAATTTAAGTGAAATTCCTTAGAAGTGAATGCAACTTAAAATTCTTTAGATACTTTGAAAGGCTTTTGCGACGTTTTTTACATTTTTAAAATAGTTTTTGAATATTTCTGCGCTATTTCATAATTCTTATGTTATTCATTATTTACATTTGTACGAAACAAGTTTTGAAACTCCAGGTATTATTTTTGATCTTTTTGGTAGAACAAAAGAAATTCCTAAAAACTAATTTAATGAAAGTGTTATCTCAATTTCGTAAGAGTACAGTATTACATTACATGATTTCTGTCTCAGCATTATCAGAAAAAAATCTTTTAATGTTATGAAACATGTTTCTTAATCATAAAAAATCTGCTTAAAAGGAAATGAGATTAGATATTTTCGAAATGCGTCTCCCGTTTCACAATAACATTGCTTTTTCTGATGTAAATGCAACCTGTTATTTGTTCAAGAATGGAAACTCATTTTATAGCAAAATTGTGTCTTCAAAATTCCCAAAACAAAAAGCTTTTTTCCCTTTAGAAATGCATGAAGTTTTTATTCCCGTTAAGAAGTCTTTTAACCACTTAACTGAATAGTTTTCTTTGCTATCTAATAAGATGACCCCTCCTGTTTTGGAAAGGGGCTGTCGTTTTCATTCATCTAAGAAGGCATAGGATACTTAAGATGTTTATGGATCCTACATATTTTTTGTGTCAAATTATAAAGCTAATTAATGATTCAATTTTAGTTTATAAGACTAAAATTTCGATAATTCGATGCACGAGTATTCTCGGGCTGTTAAGTTAAGCGGTTAAATATGAAAATGTTTTTATATCTTTTTCAGTTTATTTAATGCCTATGATGGACGGACAACAAAGTGAGCTACACGACCAAAATTCCTCGATGTGGCTGAAAATATGTTTTATGTAACGAGTTGGGATTGTGAAATCTCTGGATTCTCAAGTATTTTCCTGTTTGTCTGGTATGAAATTTTTAAGTATGTGCTTCAAAGGATTTTAAGTGCTTTAATCTTAACTCGCATGTGCTATCCACGTTCTTATTGAATGTCAGCAATTTAATCTTCAACGCATCCGCTGTTTCCACTCATCCTGTATCACTCTTAGAGACATCCTTCACAAAGATCATCATCCACAACTTTTTACTTTTTTAAGAATGATTGGTTTTTACTCTTTGATATAAAATTTTTTTACCATATTTTTAGGTCATTTTTTAATTGTTGCAAGCTTTTTATAGACTTCATATATAGACACCTCATACCGTACGACACTGCTTTTAACTTAACTCCTATACTAAGATTTTATCGTAGACCATATGTTTGGCGCAGCATAATCAAAAATGGCTTTTGCGCCAGTAAACTCCACCAAACCAAACCAAACCGCATGTGCTATCTGTGAATCTTTACTAACTTGTCATTCTGTAAACAGTAGACATCGCCCCTCCCCTCCGAAAAAGATCTAAGTCCTGCTCTTCATCGCAGTCTTTAGAGGTTTATCCATTATTATCATTCATTTTCAAGACAATATTTTTTCCAGAGACATCAGACTTGATCATTTGTCTCTCGAGGAGGTACCTTCCTTGTCCCCATATACGCCCTGTCTTACAAAGCTACATTTACAATCTTAAACTAATCAATGTACAATATTTCACACCTATATTATTTACAAATTTTACTCCCTGTGTTTACAAAACAACCACAATATTTATTATTAATAAAGTTGTAGCTGTTACAATCAGCTGCCTTCTCCTTTCTATGGTAGGTGGCGCTACTGGAAATGTCATACAGAACCAATCTCCTGTGGTGCCTTTAAGAAGAAGAGGTAGACCTCCAAAACAGCCTTCTGTTTCTAATGAAAGTCCTGGGAAAAACGCAAAAATATCAAAAATCACACCACCTCGCCGGGACGGTCTTCGGAGGTGTAGGGGGAGGATGTAGCGGTTACAATCAACTGCCTCCTCCTTTCTATGGTAGGTGGCGCTACTGGAGCCATCTTGTCTGTGTGCTTGTCTCGTGACGTTGTACTCTGTTTTGCCTTGTGTCTTGTAACTTTAATGTTCTGTGCTGTGGAACGTAGCCTAATAAAAATGGTTTCTAAAATTGACTGGATTCTTCAGCAGCACAACACACAAACTTGAGTCTCGTCCGTCTATAAAGTTACATAAAAAAATTACTGGAACAAAGTAAATTTAAACAAAAAATGAATGCTCAATTAATTCTAAAATTTTATGCTCAAGAATGGAGGTAGTCTCCGAATTCTTATGACAAGAACCGTTTGGCTAGAATCGTTGAAAAAATATATTTTCAAGGAAAAAGAAAAATAAGATTATCTGGAACTAAATAGGAAAACTGCAATTCTCAGTATGGACTATGGAGCCATGATCTTATCTCTCTTTTTTTGTGAATTGGTTCCACAAATCTTTGTTTTCATCAGTATTAACAAAGTTATAACTAAATGTCTGCTTTTATCAGTATTAACAATATTACACTTAAATATCTGTTTTCATGAGTATTAATAAAATTGCAATGAAATGTCTGATTTTATCAGTATTAACAAAATTACAATTAAATGTCTCGCTTTTACCAAAGGGATTCAAATGTTGTAATGATCCAAACTCATAAATAAAACGGCCACAATATTGAAGAGGAATTTTTTTTAAAAAATTATATATATGTAGTTTTCTATTATCTCAAGGAACTTTCATGCCAAACTTCAAGAAAAGTGGATAATGCGTTTGGTCGTGACTGCGTAACAAATAAATTTGCAGATAGACGAAATGCTGAATAGTCGAGTTGAAATAGAGACCTCGTTCTGTCAGTAATAAAGAAAAGTGTGTGTGTGACTATGCGTATGTTGGTTCTCTACAGGGCATACCGCTGGACCTGGAGCTACGAAATTTGGAAATTTTATTTGAAAAGTTTTCGCAATTTTGTCGTTTTATCTTGATAACTTCCAAAAATATTACAACACAAAATTGATTTCTACACTATCTTAAAATTCAAAAAATTTTACTTTATTAAGTTGCAGCGCAATTTTCCCCCTAATTTTAATAAATTTTGCAGAATATTTTTATGCATAATTTACAACGATAATTTACTTCGTTGCAATGAAATTCAAATCGTTTTCATTTTTAAAGAAATATTTAATCACGTGTTCCATTGTTGAAAGTTAAGGTAAAATCTTTATGGATTTTAAATTTTTTTATTTCAACAATTTTTCTATGAAATCTGTAAAAAAAGTCTTCAGTCTTCTAAAATAGTATGTATATATAATAGTAGGGTGTCTCAAAAATTAAAAAAAAATTTGCTCCTCATGATTTTTCCCATTCCGTTTGGTCCTAATAGAAAGTATATGAAGTTTCAGCCCTCTGAATTAAATGTAGGGTTTGTCTATAAAGCCCTGAAATTTGAAAAAATGCTCCTAAAATGTCGTATTTTTGTCGTATTTATTCTCCAAATAACTTGTAGAAATTACAAGAGCTGTCAAATAATCTCATGTCATCACTTCAACTTCACATGTTCATCATCAACTGCTTTAAATTTCATTAAAAACTGACTTTTTAAAGCAGGGATTTTCTTTCTTACTTTCTTCAACAAACTGAAGTAGATTTTGAGTATATTAGTTTCTCACAATTTATGCAACTGATCAATCCCACCCACCCCAAAATCAAATTTATGAATCAAATTTCGGTTTCCTATGAGTGCGTAAGAATATCTTTTGATTCGCTGGATTGGAAGTTGAAAATATTAAGTAGAAGAAACAATCAATATAGCATTATCATTTCGGCTATATATATATAAGAAAATTTTCTTTTCCATTTTGCTTTCAATGAAAACTCACAATAGAGCAATTCCCTCTTTCACAGAATAGTGACGACTGACCAAGTTCCCAATTGGGAACATGAAAATTTAAGGAATTATAGTAAATACGTTTCTTATTTATATAATGATATTTTATCGGTTATTAGTAACGGGGACATTTTTATAATGCTTACGGATTTATAAAAATTTGGGATCGTTTTTTAGTTTTTAGGAATTTTTATGCTAAGCACAAATTAAAATTAAAAAAAAAAACATTTTTAAGAATTTCTGTATATTAATCATTTTATATCTGAAACATAATTTCTAAGTCAAAAAATCAAGCTTACTTTCAATTATAATTTAAAAAATTTTCAAAATAATATAACGATATTTTATTTTTAAATGAATTTTCAATTCGATGTTCCCAATTGGGAACATTGGCCTGTAAACGGTTAAGAAATGACGTTTCTTAAATAAACTAATAATTTAGATACAAACTAACTTTATATTATACATCTGTAAACACGGAAGCAAGATAAATTCATAAATTTGAACAAGTTCATAAATTTGAACGCATGCTGAAACGCCCACACTATTATAGTAGTTTAAATCTATTTATTTAAGTATATGAGGCAAATCGACGCAACTTTTTTGATGTTTAACATTAGGGTCTTTTTATTTATATCATATTTCCTGTTACATTCTATATTCATGAAGAAGTATAGAATAAAATTGCATCACGGTAAATAATATAATCACACAAAAAAATTAAAAGTTGGAACTATGTCGTTTATTATTTTCATACGAAAACGGGGACTTTTAATTAAATTCTTTAGCATATTGCTTATATTGTAGAATTTTTATGCCCAGAATGTTTTAATTCTGTTTTGCTTGCATACCAGATCGTGTTCTGGATATTGTTACATTGTTGTTATTATGTTTTGTCGGTTTTTATTTAACAGAAGAAGTTTTAAAATTTGAATACCTAGTCCCAGTTCTTTTAAATGCAGTTGAACAGCAAATTTCCTGAAAGAAAATTAACGAAATCTCGATATATAGTGAAACAACACAATGAAAAGTAATGAGATATTTTGTTTTCAACTGCACGATATAAAACAATGAAATATTTTGTTTTTATAGTTTCATTGCTCGAAATTTTTTACACCATCTTAAAGAGCAAAATATTAACTTTTTAATGATACTAAATCCAATGCGGTACAATGTTTTCTCTAATTTTAATTAATATTTATTATCAATTCAATTTCTAACAATAGTTTCTATTATTATGAAAATAAATTCAAGCCAATTTACTGTTTCATCAAATCCTACATTCAATTACATTTGGCACTGTTAAAGTTAATATAAGAAAATATTGTTTTCTTTGGACATTTTTATTTCCAAGGCAGACATTTTATTTCTGGTATTATGTCGTAGCATTACTTTTTTTAATATAGATGCACAGAAATCAAATGACGTTAGTTAATTACTCTCTCTCAGAGTTGTTTTATTTGATTTTCACAACTTTTAAATGATTCTAATGAGTGTGTTAAGTCTTTGAAGTATACTTAGCTCGGTTCTTATAGAAGGGAGAGGAGCTAGGGAGAAGAAGAAGGTGTTCTATCGGTCTATCTGTCACATGAACTCTTCCTAAACGGTGAACAATATCGGCATTAAAATTGCCCATGCCATTATGGAGTCTATTCCTAGATCAAATTTGTGCTTTTTTCAACTTTGAAAAATAGTTTCTTCTTAAGATATTTAATTAAATATTGAAAATTAACTCAATTTTGGTGCCTTTTCCAAGTTTTTTGCTAATCACTTCTGAAATATGTATTGCACGAAGATAATTTATAGGAAAGAACAGAAATTTTTTGTAATGATCTCAATTTAAATGTCATTTGTTCTTTTTTCACGAATTTTAATAAACATTTCAAAATTCATGTCAAACACAATTTGCATCAATGCTTTCTTTTATTGTAATTAAACTCAAACTAATTTGTTATTTTATCAAATCCTTCATTCTCGAGTTTTTACCACTGTTAAAGTTATGATAAAAAATATTTTTTTTCTTTGAATATTAACAGAAAAGCAGAATTTTTACTTCCGCTTTTATTTCGTAGCATGCACTTCGTTCAATATGTTTCCACCGCAATCTAATGACGTTAATTACTCTCTCTATGCTATATTTCATTTAATTTTCCCCAGTTTTTAAATGATCCTAATGAGTGTGTAAAATCATTCAAGATTTTTGAGTTGGGTTTCTACCGGAGGGAGAGGATCTAAAGAGAAAAAGAACGAACACTATTTGTGTTTTTCCGGTCTGTAGCACAATCACTAAAAAGAAGATAATTGTACTCCGGATAATGACAATAAAAATCAAGATATGAAAGAGCTTCTGTTATCGCCGTAGAAATGATGAAGAAAGAAAAGTGGAGTACCAAGGACTGCTAGATTCGTACTAGGTGGTTCAAACTATGGATGGAAAAAGAGGCCATATGAGGGTGGACCAACGAAAGATCCTTCTTCGAGAAGCTGTTTTATGAAGTTTAAAGTGTTATAAGTATTTAGACGAAAAATATTTTTATTCCGAGCAACGTTGGGTATATCAGCTAGTTATTCGTAAGTATCATTTTCTTCTGGAACAAAACTCGGTATTCCCAAATTATGATGACGTTGGCTGAAGATTATTTTTATAAATATTTGCTATTTTATAAAAAATTTGGGATTTCCAAATATTTTTAAATGTGTGTGAAGATAATTGTACTCCGGATAATGACAATAAACTCTATTCTTTCACAATACTTTTATTTTAATAAAATAATCATTAGGCCGTAAGTAGAGTTAAACATCTTATAAATCTCGTCAACAACTATTCAATCTAAAATTTCATCATGCTAAGAGAAAGGCGAAAATATTTGCCTACATGTCTGGCTTCAGTTTATAAAATTAATTAAAATTTATTCATAAATCTTGTTAACAGAGCTTCCGTCTTAAATTACATGTACATTAAAAAAATAAACTTCAATGTCTCAACATAAAATCAAAACAGCTTTGCTTGCCTGTCTTCTTTTTTCAAAGGAATCAGCGGTGAAAATTTGTTCATTTTGAAGCACTATTAGCTCGTTATTTTTAATACATTGAGCCCTTCTATAACTTTTGTAAGTAAATAACAAGATGATAAATCGTCGCTTAACATCAAAAATCACCCGTCTCAAAAATTTTCTAAATGATTTTTTTACCACTAACATGATATCTGATTTTTTTTATCGCGCCTGATATGAACATGCGATCTTACATAATGTACTGATGTGAAAAAAGCTCATTATTTTAGTTATCGATTGCGAAACATTCAGCTTTTCCCCCTCTTGCAATATTTGGAAAACTGAGATAGTTGGTGTTGCTTGTTAAGCGACGAAATATGAAAACATTTACTTTGACATGAGAAGGATATTTATCATTTCTCAAAAAATGAAATATAACGTTGTCTTAAAAAAGACAGAAGCAGAGTGATTTTGAATTGATGGTTCGTATTTGGTGGGAAGGTAGGGAACAACTAGAAAAAGAAAAGATGTCGCATATAAAGGTATGGCCACACACGAAAGCTTCATTAAGTAAAGCGTGTTTCATGTCCACAACATCTATTCATATCCAATTAATGCAGCCGTCATCATTCGACGGTTAAGAAAATGATCGTCGTCAGTGTGTGGATGGGAATCCTTGGTGACAGTTTGCTGGTACCATCCCCACT
>BGPR01000750.1:340679-378001 GCA_013235015.1 Araneus ventricosus
CTATCAGTTGTAATTTCAACGCAGAAATACAATCTAGGAAGTTAGTTATTTTTAAACTTTTATACAATTTTCTGTATTATAGTTTTTTCATAAAACAGTAAATAAATGTAATAATTCGTTTACTTTAAGACAATACAAATGGGAAATTTCAGAAAATAGAGCTCATTGTTTATAAGATAGATTGTTTGAAAAAAAAGATGAAAATCTGCAAACTGAGAAGAGTACCGTTAAAAGTTAAAACAACTTCCAAATCTGATATGAAGGATCAGGGTAAAAGACTTAAACAAATTAAGAATATAGAAAATAATTAACAGCTAACTTAATAAAAGTCCTAAGATAGATATTTTGGAAAAGTTTTGCTAGATATCGTATGGCATAAGTATTCTTGCAAAAAAATAAGATGATTCGCGAAAATTATGTATCTGCTGCATTTTTTGCCGCAGTCTATACATTGCTATATTGCATATAATTCATAGCAGTACTTCGAAGATATAATATATTAAGCATAATTTTGAATCTCAACATCAGTTCTAGAAATACATGACACCCATCGATAACCATTTATCGAAATTTTAAAAAAATGTGAAAACAATTTAACCCTCTGAGCGCCCAATTATTTTGAACTTTTAGCTAGAAGTTAGAAAACTTAGCTTTTAAAGTAAATGTGAATCGATCTTTTTTATATTTAATTATATCTCTGAAATCTTAAGAATACTTTATCCATGATTGTTTAAGAAAATATACATATAAATACGAGCTATCTGCTTTTGAACTGAACATGATAAACGTAAAAAGACGTTTGCGCCGCTCAGAGGGTTTTAATTCTACGTGACTTGATGTCACGTGGATAATAATATTTGTAAGCATTATTAACTTGGTCAAGTAATTCTATTCTGTAAAAGATTATACTCAGAGAAATAAACTGATGACATTTTTATTAACTTGTGCAAATTGATATTGCGTGATAATAAAGCCTGAACCATCGTCACTTTCTTGTATATGTAATTTTCATAGATTTGCTTCTGTAGTCACAAGAAAAATCAGTCTTCTGGTTCTACACGAAAACGTATGCCTTGTATCCGTGGATATTTGAACAAATTTACACACAAATAAATTTCGAACACTTCGGAAAATATTTGCAATCAATTATCAACGAATAATGAACATTCTCATTCTCTTCTTTATAAGTCAAAATCCAGTGCTCTAAACAACCAATTCTCGTCTCATGTTATCGGCCATAAGTTGTATTTTGAAGTTAATTTGAAAGTAGCAGATTATTATCCTGATGACAGTTATGGCGTCCTGGAGTCAAGTCTTAACTACACAAGTGCGCACAGCCATGGAATGTATGAACAATATTTATAAACGATATATACAGGGAAAATATTACAGTTATCATAACTGGGTTCAAAATATTTAGAGATTATTACAAAAGAATATATCATAGTTGAGTGTCCTCTGAACACGTGTCTGGACAAAGCTTGTGCCAGAATGTAACTGAGATCTTGAGGATCATTTATAGTTGTGATCAGTGACAAATCAGCGACAATTCCAGAATTCCCACACTCACCATCACAGTGCGTCACTAATTACTTCTGGTCATTTGAACACCAAGGTCCACTTCACACCTCTGTCGGATCTTTACAGCATCTGGGAAAGCAATTAGCATATCTTCTCAACCGCGGAGGATCGTTGATCGACTGTTCGATCAACGATCGATCACCGTTTTCAAACAAGTATCTTACAAAAAGAGGGCACGACTTGGGAAATTCAATTCGGGATGAAACTTGGCATATTAGTAACATACCATTAGGGTGTTCACCCATTAATCTAAAAAAGTGCAATGACCAACCAATTCGGAGGAAATTGCCCTCAAACTTTGGGCACAACTTATATACCAGTAACTCTACACAAGCAATCAGTGCTCAGATAGCTGTGATGTCAGTGCACTCGACTAGGTCCGCAGTTCGGTCCTAGCTACGTTTTTTTTTTTTTTTTACTTTTTTCAAAATTATTCCAAATTAAATTAAAAATTTAAAAAATATTTTAAATTAAAACTTTAATTATTCTTAGGCAGAAAATAACTTTATTTATATGATACTTGAATTACAGATAAAATAATAATAGAAATAATATATAAACAGTAAAATAATTATAAATACATCTTTAATGGTGATAAATATTAACTATAATAAAAATTATCATTTTAATTCATTGAAAGTTTAAAATTATAGGGTTTTTATCTTCACAAATTCTTCGTTCTTATTTTATCTTGGAAACAGTAGAGAGCAGATGTGAATATATTGAATACGTATGCAGATGGTTCAATGTTTTAATGATGGAATAAAAATAGCAGAGGGCAGTTGTTAATTTATTAAATACGTAGGTAGATGGTCCAAAATTTCAATAATTGAAAAGGGAACAATGGCTGAATGTCTTTACTCATTATCGTATAAATTCGTAGAATGAATTTATAAAATTTATGAGTGATGAAGCCTAAAAAATATCTTTCATAATGTGGGTAATTGTAGTTATGATTTATTACCTTTAAAGTTATATTTATCATTTTTAGTACTTATAAAGTGAATTTACCAATAATTCAAAAGTAATTTTATATATAAAAAATTAATATTTTAATTAAAAATATTTAAAAGATTTTTATTTAATTTGTAATAATTTTGAAAACTTGTCACTGAAAACAGTCAATCTTTCTAATGAAAGAGATATCATTTTTAATGTGAAAGAAGTTTGTATTCCTACAGAGCAAAAGGACCGTTGCTCTTGTGAACAATAGTCTTTTATCAATTGTGCAAGGTGTCAAAATATTTTTTGTTTCCAGTGTTTTTATGATAATTATTATTCCGGTTTTTGAATATAATTTAATATAGAAATATACAGTTACTAATACAAAATGAAAATTAATTAATAAATGCAGAATAAGCTTCTAAAATTTATGAAGGATAATGCCTTAATAAAATTGTTTTACGATGGGAGTCATTAGAGATAAAATTTATCACCATTAAAGATGTATTTACAATTATTTTACTGTTTATATATTATTTTTATAATTATTTTATCTTCAAGTATCATATAAATAAGGTTATTTTCTGCATAAAATTACTTAAAGTTTTAATTTAAAATATTTTAAAATTTTTAATTTATTTTGGAATAATTTTGAAGAAAGAAAAAAACGCAGCCAGGACCGAACTGCGGACCTAGTGAATGGTAATCGAGAGAACTGACATCTAAGCTATCTGAGCAACGATTGCGTGTGAAGAGTTACTGGTATATAAGTTGTGCCCAAAGTTTGAGGGCCCTTTCCTCCGAATTGGCTGGTCATTGCACTTTTTTAGATTGATGGGTGAACACGCTAATGGTATGCTACTAATATGCCAAGTTTCATCCCGAATTGAATTTCCCAAGTTGTACCCTCTCCTCGTTAAAGATGGAATAAAAAGGAAAAATTACATAGCATGATGATATCGTCAAAGAAAAAAAAATAGAATAATAAAAAAATACGTAGAAAATGAGAAATAGAAAAAACGATAAATCATAAAGTCTGTTGTTGTGTTGTTTCTTATTCCACTTGTTCTAGTCCTCAGTTAGACCAAGTCCAAGTGTCCGCTCGCTCCCAGAAAATCAAGAACCAGCGCAGGACTTTCAAAGAGGTTCCTCTTCTCCAGCTCCATACATGAGAGCAGATGGTCTATAGGCGAACTATTCATGGCAAAGGAGGAGAGTGCAGCTTCTGTTGGCACTAGACCTTGGACGCCCGCATAAAAACCAATCCCACTCTAGGCGCCTATGGAGAGTGTTTTCAATGCCAATATTTCGCGATATTTCCCTTTTTTGGCGACAAATGCTTTGTAAAGTTTTTATATTTCAACGACCAAGAGATGTTATCTGTTATAAGGATGTAAACGTTTTTACTTTGTAGTTTTTTGTGTGTGTGTGTGACTTAAAGTAGAATGAATTCCTTCTTGAGTGCCATTGAATATGAATGCGTTTTTAAAACTAAACAAGAAATAAGTATGTAGTGTAAAATTCTTTGCTAAAGTAAATAATCTAATACGCATAAGTTAGAAAAATATTCAAATTCATAGATACTTACCAATGAGCTTATTATGAGCAAGAATTAAATTTGAAAATAATTTGTTATTAGTTGTTAATTGTAAATAAAGATGGATTGTTTTCAAAACACGATGAAGAAAAAACTCAGTTTCCCACCAATCAAAGTAAACACGGAAACCCTAGCGGGCACAATGATCAACTTGGCGAGGTAAAAGACATTCCCATTGACGCCTATAGTGGGATTGGTTTTTATGCTGGACGCCCGAGGGAAGAAGTCTGACTTTTTCCATTGCCTTTATGCTTTAGCTGGGTATAATGGAATGGCCTTCACGCCTTGGGTGACCCTGCCAGGAGAAAAAAATCCATACGTGCATCGCTAATTCCACCCAGTGCCACCACCCCTGCTACGATGAGGCAGCATAAAAGACTTGGGGGGGGGGACCGAAAAGTCTAATATTTACATTATGTTGTTGCACGAGAGCTATTGAAACAAACACATTGATTCTTCAAATTCTTGTTATTGTGGCAAAATTGTTTGCGTGAAATATGAGAGTTTCAGATACAAATTATTTAGTAGTATACATGTGCAGAATCTGTATCAGTAATTTTTTTCATTGAGCGACCACATTAATTACAAATAATGAAACAGCTAAGCCAAAAAATTACACAAGTAACTGAGAACTGTTTGGCAATAAAATGATCTCTAATAAAAAATGTACAGTAGAACCCCGGATTCCGAACTAATTGGTGTTGAACTTTGTTCGAATTCCGGGGAATTCTGATTATCCGGGAATTTCTGTAAAATACCCTTGATATACCAAATGCAGTAGAATATTGGCTCTGGGTGCTTTGTGCAGGTGTGCGGAAAGAGCACGCGGCGGTTCGCACGGTACAGTGGCAAACAAGTTGAGGGTAAAAAGAAGATATCAGAGTTTCTTTTTACTAATTAAGGTGCTGTATTCATTCATAAAGACCAATTCGAATACTTCTTTTAAGTTAGGAATAAACATTAACTTCGTTTCTAATTCGAAATTGTTATTTTTCTGTCATTTTTCTGAAAATTAAAAAAAAAATTCAGATTATCCAAAATTTCAGATTTCTGATGTTCGGATTCCCGGGTTTCTACTATGACTTAGAAACGGAATAGAAGGGAAAAATTACAAAGCATGGTGATATCGTAAAAGAAAAAAAAATAGAATAATAAAAAACGTTGCGTAGAAAATGAGAAATAAAAGAACAATAAATCGAAAAGTCTAATATTTACGTTATGTTGTCGCACGAGAGCTATTTAAACATACACATTGATTCTTCAAGTTCTTGCTATTTTCAAGTGACAAAATTGATTGCGGGAAATATGAGAGTTTCAGATAGAAATTGCTCAGTAATGTGCATGTGCATAATCTGTATCAGTGCCTGCTTTCTTTTCAGAGAATTTCCTTATAATTAATGAAACAGACAAGCAAAAAATAATTGCACAAATATCTGAAAATCGTTTGACAATAATATTATTTCTGGCAAAAATGGAATTCCTTTTGCCGAAAGAAAAATAAAGTGTGCAGCGGATTTTCTGCTCAATAAAGAGTGCGGTTCGAATGATGAATGAATGAAGCTGTGATGATTAATGATGAATATAGCACTTCGGGTTCTTCTCATCGCTTATTATGGTGATTTGTGGAAGGTTGAAAGTATTCTTTTACTGTCGATGATAGATGCTGGTGCTTCAGTAGTGGCTTAGGTAAGCAGAGGATTTCAATGAAATTAGAGATAAACCTTTTACAAAGTTTTGTTAGAAAATATTTTTGTAGAACACAGCTTCGGTGAATATGAGTAATGGTTTCTAAAATATAAACTTTTCATGTTCATTCGATATCTCAAAATGAAAAGCTTTCGTTTCTTAAAAAAAGAATTAAGATATATGAATTATTCTTAGCAAGAATAAAAAAAAAGTCTTCTTCCAAGATTTGAAAAATGATCTTATTCAAAATATAAATCTGTCATTCGAAAATGGAAAGTTAAAACTTTACTTCTCATCTAATGCATTTCTTTTATTTAAGGTACATGCCTACCCCAAAGTCGCCGTTTTCGTGAAATTTTTCGATTTTTTTTAAAAATTATTATTTTATGGTAAATTCCATAAATTTCGAATTCCAAAAATAGTTTACTTTTGTTTCTACGGTTATTAGAAGCAAAGTTATTGCCCAAATTATAAACCGGATGTGATATTTTCGAAACCTAAACTAAATCGTAGATTTGTAAACAATGCATCTTTTGTTTAGCAACGGATTCGGAAACCCTCAGTACTTTTGCGAATGCGCCGGGCGGAGTTACTTTCATCAAAATAGGGAAGAATGGAAGGGAGATGTTTACATTTTACTGAGCGTGATCTAACAAAGAACTCCAGAAATGCGCTCATATGGCTCATTGCCTGACACCCCTTTCCGGTGTGAAATCGTCCAAAAGTGGTTGTCTCGGAATCCGTTGCTGACAGTTTTATTTACTCTTAAACAATGTGAATGTACAATTTACTTTTTTAAATACAAAATTAAGTTTTATTTATTTACGTTTTAGACGTATCTGGCAACTGTTTCTCTACTTAATTATATTCCATAGGATATTTTACATAAAGAAAATTTCGCTAAACTCTAAACACTGTTACTAGGGGCTAAGATAGCAGTTATGTTATTCAACTCAGGTGATATGGGGCTGATAAATGTATTTAACTGTCTTAATATAAAGCTTAAACCAGAAATGATAAACAAACCTAAATAGAAATAGATGTTAAGAGAATTAAGAAATCAAGGAGACAAGTACAACCAAAAACAAAATTATCAAGAAAATATGAGATACTAAAATAAAATCAAAAATATTTTTAAATGAAGTCAAGGCCTGACTTACAAATATGGTGAATTTTAAGGTGTTAAAATATGAATATAATCTTTTGTGGAAATTTAAAACCTTTATTTGCGTTTTCTGGAAAACTACTATTTTCCTTTTTTTGGATTACGGAAAATCTCATTTCTCAAAGTTTTTAAGGTATTAAGTCAATATTTTGGGAAACTTTGGATTTAAAACAAAATGATTTTTAACCATCCGATTCCTAAGCATCTTGGGGCTCAGGAATCTCATAATAATGGAATGCCAAAATTACGTTCTCAGACATGAGAGAAATTACCCACTGCCACACTTCAAAAACTACAGTGTGAGCTTGAATTCCAAATAGTTGCAATTCCTAATAGTTGCCTAAATTGATATGCAAAAGATGACTCTGCTTAGCTGATGGCTATTAGGGGATGTATTACAAGGAAATGGGTTTACCCGAAACGAGAGTTCAAAGAAATTGCCCTGAACCCGATATCCATCTGAGTGAACCACTCTAACGCACAAATCACGCATCTTAGGTGTTCATTCAAACACACTTAACGAAAGTAAGGTAGAAAATACACAAGGATGTTTGGGCGCTTAGGGCGACAGCCGTTCTTTGCTTGAAAGGTCATTTTGGGCCTCTCAGTATTGATGGAGCTTATTTCAAAACTGTCAATCTGTAGCTCTAAGACTTGTAGAAACGCATATGCATTAGTCATTTGGTTAATAGTATTTCTCTATACACTGTCATCACGAGTTATCACTGACTATATATTCTCAAACATCCACTTGCTACAGAATAGTAGACTGTTGTTCCCATTTTCAAGCAACAGTACATGGTTGAAACCCCATGCATAGATTTAAAATTAGGATGATTGAGAAAAATATTACCTTGCTATCCCCTAGTTCTCTTAGAGGTAAATGTTTTAAGTTCCTGAACTTAAGTTACATTTGAATTAATTATTTACATTTGTTTGAATAAACGAACTTAACAAATAATAAATTTACATTTCATTGAATAAATGAATTCATGAACAAATACAATTAATAAAACAATTAAAATTCTTTTTTTTCATTTTTATATAAGCACATTTCAAAAATATGACTTTTATGTTTATGAAAACAAGAAAAAGAACATGAAAATATTAGTTCTTCAAAAATAAAAATTATACACCTGAATCGGTTCATACAAAATTTGAATGTTTCAGTTTATATATTCGGTACGGACAGAATATTTCAGCACAATGCGCAAAAAATAAAGCTAAAGGAGAATATTGTTTGTATTGAATTCTCTGAAAAAGAAATGATATTTTATGGAAAAATATGTATTATACTCCTCTGTATGTTTGTTGTGTTTGAAGAGCATAGTTCTTATTGAAACCGAAACAGACAAAAAAGCTCACAGAATAGAAACTTCTCATAAAAATATTTTAAGTAAGCACTTGGTATGCACAGCTTGGTATACTTGTGACTGTAATAATAAAAATTTGTCCTGTATTTATATAGTTAAGAGTTTAGTTATAGATTTTATACATAATTGTTATTGTGGAAATTTAAATGCTAATTTCTTATAACGCAGTTATAAAATAAAAGTTAATTACTTTATAGCCCTACATTTTTTTCTGAGGAACACAAAATTCTAGATAATTATACTGCATATGAATCATAATTCTGTGAAACTTTTACTTAAATGATTTTCTATATTGCATCATCAAGATTATTAATTTTCTTCTCCTAGTTCCCCCAAAGAAATCAAAATTTTAAAGAAAACAGCAAAATTAAATCACTTCGCTAAATGAATATGTTAATTACGATATTTTTCTTCTATTTAAAGGAAACGTTAAATATTTTTTTCAAAATAAAAGAAAGAATAATATTTATTTAATTTTTTTGCTTCGGTAGAAATGTTACTTTAATATACAGGGTGTCCTAAAAAAGTGGAACAAGCATTTATTTCCTTAAATATTGCACCTAGACAAAGCTTCATCAAATAAGGTAGGAATTTGTGTGAAAACATTTTGGCTTTTGAGGAAGTAGAAAATGAAAAGTTAATAAAATTAAATTTTTATACGTTCCCCATAGTACAAAAGTGTCATGAGTAAAATTTTCCTCTTACACTCATCTATGTATAAACTAAGTTTCACGATTCTATCTGAAAGTTTTGCAGATAGAATAAACTTAATTTTTAAATTTAAAGGGGCTGCTTGCAAATTTATATGGAGATGTTTCTTGCAGAAATGCAAATTTATTCAACATAGAAAAGCTGCGAAATGCAAATATTTGTTTAGTAGTACAACATCCAATCATTATGGATAGAAAAAATTTGCCAATGACGCATGCTGTTATTCAGTTTCATTGGCCGATAATTGCAAAAGTGAGAAAAAAAATTAAACAGAAAACAGAAAAATAACCTAATGTCGGATTAAATCGGACTAATGTTGGACTTTATTAAATTAGACAGATATACCAATAAAGCCTAAATTAAAAAAAGTAATACAAGCAATCCTATAGTATTCGAAGTAAACGAAATTCATACCGCTTTTAATTTAGGCTTTATTGGTATATCTGTCTATTGTTCTCTGTTTTTTGTTATGCTGCTGCAATGGCGCGCATCTTAAACATTGTCGTAATTTTTCTAATTTCATTTCTTTTCTCAATTAAATTCTTTATTCTTTTTAATTTTTGCATAAAAAAAATTTTTCTTGTCCAGTTTTAATTCTGCTTTCCTTTTTAAATAATAATTCTATAAAAAATTTTTTTAATCATTGATTGTTTACAACTTTATTAAATTATTTACTCTCAGAGTTGTGCGTGTTATTAAGTTTTACCAAAAGGCAGTGGCGACTGGTCCTTTAGAGTTGCAGAACTCACTAAAATCATTATAAACATTCGTATTTTCGTTTTTATTCTTATTTACTTAATTTCTTCACTCTGAGAGTTCGATTACCAACGAAACCATAAAATGAGAAAAGAAGACTGAATCAAAAAGTAATACAGACATGGGATGAGGTGCACACCAAACAGTTTTGGAAAGAACCAAAATTCGCTCATTGCGTACAACTAAGTGACATAATGAGCAAAGTCGAATAGCTATCTTTCTGTCTTTGAACTTAGTCATATCTGGATTTTCGGACGCTCCTGGTTGGCACTAGGCTAGCTAATGTTCTTTTTTTTCTTTTCTTCAATCACACCCAAGGTTCGCTTTCGCTCTCTTGATTTGTATTTCTTCGATTTCTCTTTCACTGGCTGTTTTTAGGTTTGTGATTCACTTTCATGTTGCTTCAACAGGAACTTTGTTGGTTACTACGTATTCGTTGTTAAAAATCACTCACCGAAAAAAGATACGACTGTAATTTTCTAAAATACAATTCAGATACTTACGAATATGAGTTTGGACTATTTGAAGGTAAAGCTATTTTTGAAAAATTGTATTTCAATTCTATTCTAGTAATATTTTATAGCACTCCTTGTTTCTGAGCAGGTGAGCTGTCACATCACCGTGGATATTTTTCGAAGATGCACAAGATAAACTATTTTTGTAAATATTTCAATTAATGTATTATTTGACTATTTTTTAGATTTAGCAAGAGTTAACAACTACATTTTTATTTCCTGATTCCGCCCTTTTAATAACTTATTGAAATATGTATATTATCCCTCAAATGTGCATCGAAAGGCTGTATCAAACAACAGTGAGGGGTATGAAAAAGTGGTCTAAGTCAATAAATTAGTCGTCTAATATCTCTGTGAATTTTGTAGGTAGAAGCGTGAAACTTCGCATGTGAATAGATGAATGAAAAAAAAATATTTTACTAATTGACATTTTTGAACTTCGGGGGCCGTATAAAAATTTAATTTTTGTAACTTTTTATTATCAATCCCTTTAGAAGTCAAAGTATTTTCATACAAATTCTCACCTTATTTGATGAAACTTTGTTGTTGGAAATATATCGATACTTAAGGAAATAAACGCTTGTTCCACTTTTTTGGGACACCCTGTATATTCCCAACTACAAAATAAGTGATATTTTCTTATAACTCTATTAATAAATATAAATTGCCCATCAAACCCAAAGAGATCATGTCATGAAAACAATCACGCAATCTCTGAGCAAAGTATAGGTTTTGAGCATGTCACTATTCCAGACTGAGAAATAAATACTTTATACCAGTAAAGATCATGATCTTTAACTGGCTGTAGCCAGTTAGAAAAAATAACTCCTTGAAGCCACTGAATTGATTTTGTTGAAAGTTCGATATCAATTGAACATCCAGCTAGTTTGTTTAACTGATTAGCAGCTTAAATGTAGCTGGTGTTATACCTTGTTAGGTTTTACTTTGTATTAGCTGATATATCCGCGTTGTTCGGGATAAAAATGTTTCACATCTGATATTTTAAATGTAAAAATAAAAATATTATAAATACAAAATATATAATAAACACAAAATCCTTCTATAATCTGAAACTTATTTTTTTTTATTTAAAAGGTGAATATCAGTTGAACCGAGCGATTTTTGTAAACAACCGAAAGCTAACTTTCTCCATAAGTTATAAATATTTACTACAAGTGCTTCATATTTTGCTTACACATACTGAAGTATAAGAAAGGTTTTAAAGAGGGTTTTGTGACAATTAATTAAATAATTAAGTTTTGATAAGTAGAAAAGCATGAAAATTCCTCATCACGAGCAGCGCTGGGTATATCAGCTAGAAAAGTATACTATTTAATTAAATGTCAAGAAACCAAAAACCTTCTTCGTGCATCATAGCATTTGCGATCAAGAATTGAAGACATTTAATCAGAAATTTTCAACAGCGTATTATTTATTTATATAGATCAGTTGTGGTGGCGAACATATGACCCCTCCCTCGAGGGTCAGACACTGACCCAGGAAGGCTTTTTAAATGACCCAAGCTTTGATTTTTATAAATTTATTTTTTATATCCTTAAAGAGAGAACAGGCAATCGAAAATATTAAAAAATTAAAGTATAAATATCTATGTCGAATTTATATAAAAAATATTTCCAAATGAACATTGGTTAACTGATTTTCAATCGTGTCACTGCACTTGCGCATGACTCATGACAGTCGGTTATAAACTTGGCGCACATATGCGCTGAATCGTAGAACGGAGTTGCACCAGCTCGCAGTGTTGAACTAATTGACATCCTTGCCGTACGCTTCAAGCAGAGTTTAATAATTCAATTTTATTATTATTTTTTAATTATATTTTCTCATCTATATATGTATGTAATGATTTAAAAGTTTCTTAGCTTTAAAAATGCTTCTTAACTTTTAATTCATAAAATTATTTTTATTTAAGCTCTAGTATAAAAGTAACTGACACTTTAACTGGAAGAAGTCCGAAATCTATCGGCTGTAGAATTCGGGACTTTCCCCTTTTCGAAACTACTATAAAAGCTCGCTGCGATATTGCAACTTCCTCTTTCACAATGTAATTTTTCTCTAGGAAGACGCCCTCTTGGGCGTATGATTTTCCGTGATGGCCATGAAGGAATTTATAGTTATTCAATCACTAACAATCTCTTTACCTGATTTCATCCAAACGTGTCTGAATTTTAAATAAACTGTTACACCTTCTACAAGCCTGCATCTTCATTGGATATGTCAGTTACTCACCATCAATTAAAATAACTTTTCATGTATGTATGAGGAGTTGAGCCCACGATACTTCATATTTGAATGATTGTGAAATGCTTTAAACTAATGAGTATGAAATATGAACCTAATATTAAGAAACTATTTGAAAATAAGCAATAACAGATTTCACATTTAATATGCTTTTATCAACTTTATTATACGAACAAACATCTGTAACTAGGTTTATTAATAAAGAATATTTCATATTATATGTCCTTTTCTTTATTTTTTTGTTCATTCAAATACTCAGAGAAGACGCCCCACTAGGCATGGTGTCACCTGCTGCAATAATTCATAATATCGGCCCATTGATATCAATTTTTTTGACGTCGACCTTTATTTTTTGCTCTTCACTTGCAAAAGTAAAAGATGTAAAACAAGAAGTAAACGTACGTTTTTAAGAGGATTTGAAAAGTGAGAACAGAAAAAAAAAGATCAACTGTCAAGTTTTCTGTTAACAGATTTTCGGTGTTTCCAAATTATTTGCACCTTTTTTCCCGCACCCTCATCCCCTTCTTTCGACGACGACGGGAGGTTGTGGTTCCTGCGACTAGTTAGAGCCGCTACCCACGATCGGCTGCAACTTATAGCAGGACGGGCAGTAAGGAGTGAGAGATGTCAGTGAGAGTTTCTGGTCTGGTCGGTGGAAGGGGTGGTGGGAGACCAATCAGGAGCCTGGAAGCAGGAGAGGGGCCCCCCCCCCTTTTCAAGTGACGCTACTGACTTAGTGACCCACGGGCTAGTACTAAGAAAAAATAATGAAACATCACCGATGTAGATTGTTTAGGCTTATAGGTTCGTCAGAAGAAGAACTTGAACTGCGCATGCGTAGTGGAAAAATAGTTTTTAATTAATGAAAAATGAACCATTTAATTAAATGTCACTGAGTTTTTGCTATTCTTTCCTTATGATTCATAGTATTTGTGAGCAAAATTTGAAGGAAAAAATATTCAGTAGTAAGGATTTCGACTGCGTGCAAACAAATTGTCGCTTCAGTTTTATTTTTATAGATTTCCCCGAAAGGGGATTTTATCTGTATTTACGAAGCAATGTGTTCGGTGTTTCACATGGTAATCTATTAACAGATGGGGATAAGCAACCAGATCTTTTTAATTGTAAAGACGGACTTGGGAAGAGCATAGTTTCATCATATAAAGGACCACTATCTGTTTTTGAAACTAAATATAAATTATCGTGATTTTATCTGATCTCTTTGAAACTTTTTTTTGAAATACGTTCATTAAAATGTTCGTATTGGACTACACGGTTTACGAAGAAGCTTTACATATACAATTAAAACTCCAACCCTTATTAACAAGTAAGATTTAATAGGATCGAAATGTTGACGATTTAAATTAATCTCCGTCGATGTTTAGGTAAGACATAAACATTTTACAAGTTAACAGAGGAAAGCTTTCAGCTAGATCCACCATCGCTTTTTCGTAATTATAGAGTTAAAAACTTTGGATAATTTGATATCATAATAATAAATAAAGCGAAATGTAACTAAAAGAATTCAAAGGAATTATGTTTGATGAAATATATATTGAATATTTTTTGCTGTTAAGCAGGGTTTACACGAGGGCAATATTGTCTCGGCAGTAGGTTCACACATACGCGGAAAGAAAATCAGGCATGCGCAGAAAGAGCGGAGAATGGCAAGTACTTGTTCTGAAGGACAACTACATTCCTTTTTCTCCTCTTTTTCTCTTTCTGCACATGCGTGAACTTATTGTCGAGACAATATTGACCTCGAGGAATTGTTATTATTCATCAATAGAAAAAAACTCTTTCACTCAATATCTTTATTGCTTTATATATCTTGATAATTTTCACCTTTTGTTTCAATTATTTAGGCATAGCATATGGTACTACTGTATTAAATATCCATGCCATAACCCAATAGGGTCTACTCAACCCAATGATTATTTTTTATGGCCATTCTCCCCCCCCCCCTCCGGGAAAGAGAAACATCAGCAAGAATTATGGCTGCTGGCACCATCTTCAAGCAACATCACTATATTTAAATAAGACAAATTACATTTGCACAGACATGTAACCCAAAGCAATATCACACAATTACTGCAGTTATTAACATAACAGCTAAGAGACAATAATACGCTAGAAAACGATGGACAATACAATACAAGACAGAACGTAAAACAAAACACAAAAAATGCAAAACAAACAATACACAGACAAATAAAAAAATTTAAACAAAACAATACATAACACAAACGGAAATAATACATTGAGAAATCAAAGGGAAAAATTGGTAAAAACCGAAATACAGTAATTACTACACTTATAAAATCTTCCTTCAAATTAATATGAATTATTAAGATATATAAAGAAAGGAAGTGTATATGAATTTTTTTAAAAAGGAAAAAAGAGAACAACAAAATAATTCTCCAAAAGAAAGAGTAAAAAAGACTTATCGAATCGAGGAAATAAAATACTTTTCAAATTAACTTATATTAAGACTGAAAAAACAGGCAACCGAAGGACAAAATTTGATTCTCTTCCTACCGTACAATTACAACATGCAGTGTGTTAAATAATTAGGGGCTTTAATACTGATTCCGGTCCAGACCGCCTTTAGTCCTTTCTTCCTAATTAATGTCATGAAAATATCTTATCTATAAGTGCGGAGATTAATCTTTTTGTCCGGATAATTGCTTCGCTTAATTGTGCTTCATTATCTGTCGATATTCGACACTCTCCTTCTCGTTTAAAGCAGAAAGAAGGATGATCCATTAACAAATGCTGCTAATGAACAATGATAGCTTAATTGTTTATACTTTTTTGTCGCTTAAAAATTAATAACATCCGAATAAGCTGTTCCTCGGTGATTAATATTAAATCTAATTACAGTAAAGCACCGTTTATACGTCTTTCAAGGGTCTGACGTAAAACGACGAATAATGAAAAGATTTATAATCGAAATTTTAATAAGCAACTTTGATTTTTACAAATGTAATGCTACTAATGCAAATTCATTTGAAAATATTGATTTTAAAGTTTTTAATGTAGTACTAGTATAATACTACATAGTATGGAATTAATTTTAAAATGCACATTTATCATAAAAGTGAGAATAATCGTACCTTTATTGCATAGCTTGAGTACTAATTATACATATCTTCTAAGATTTATGTGCATTCAGATAGGCGTTTAATTAACCCTCTGATTCCTAAGGCCATTGAAATAAAAGGACCTCAAAATACGGAAACGTCCGAGATCCTCTATCAAAGATAAGGGAAATTCACTTTCCCCCTCAAAATCTACGATGACAGTTGGCATTGTCCGAATTGTATGAAAATTCCCCTCTTCCCCAAACACATCTAGGCGAGCCACTCATATATATATATATATATATATATATACACACACTTCATCATTCACACTTTAACGGAAGGGGGTGGAAATTTCAGAGTGACATTCCGGACGTTTCGGACGGCTATCGTCTTTTGCTTGAAGGGGCGGTCACGTATCGATAGAGTTAAGCAAATCTTTAACTGTTATCTGACGTGCTGATTGTCTGTGAGTATTAAGTACAGCATTATGAATCGAATTAATTTCATTGAACTAATTCGATTATTAATATTCGATTAACAAATCTTTCCTTTGACAAAAGAAATAAGTTCGAAGTTGACAAGGGAAGGTGAAATAACTTCTTCATCATCGCTCAAATGAACACCAGACAAGTTGTCTTCTACGAATTCATCACTTGTGAATAATTTAGAAGTCATGGTATCTTTGTCTCAGTTCACATACTAGAAAGAAGAAAATTTTCACATTTTAGAGCTCGGAAAAACGACATATAACCGAAGCTCTGCGTCGCATGGACGAAGTAATTCACATTGCAATGAATACGAATGAATCGGGACTGTGATAATATAACGTATAAACGTAAACGATATATAAATGTGAAACGTATAAACGGTGCTTTACTGTATATAACTTCAGTTGCGAATATCTACATCTCTGAAAATATAATGTCTTAAAAGTCAGTAAGCACTACGAAAAATACATTTTTCATATCTAATTAATTTGTTAATCACTATTAAGAAAACAGTTGCATTATTTTCCTAGTCGAAAAAAATGATGACTTCATAACCACCTCCTGTCATCCATCTAATGAAATGAGCAAAAGAGGTGCGCAAAGGAAACAAAACTTCAAACTCGAGCTGTTTGAAAAAAAATTAATGCGACTGTGAGAATGATGAAATGCACGGGACCTCTGCCCTATACAATATTCTTTCTTACTTTTTGATTAAAATATGCATTTGAATTGTCAATATTTTAGTACCCCTACATATATACTTATATATTGTAACGAACATGGAATGTCGCTTCCCAGCAATGTTAGTTTTAGGGTTGGGAAGAGTCATTTACAGATGTTCTTACTAGCTATCAGGTCAGGTCAGCCAACACCCCTGACCTTGGCTACCATTTTGGCGACTTGGCGACAAATTTGGCTACTTTGGCGACAAAATGAAGGTCCTTAAAATACTAGAATTTTCTCGATATCTCTATTAGGAGCGGAGACATACAGAATGTACTAGATGATTCCATGTGACGTCACGCCCTGTCGGGGAGACTATAAATACCCCTGTTGTTGAAAGTCTGGGAACATGTTGATCGATTTAGATCGTCTTTGGAAAGTGAACGCCTTTGGAATCTCTCTTTGGAGTTTTATCCGTAGTGCGAGCAAGTAAGCTGATAGACACCGAGCGGTATTGAGAGAGCTGTTACTGTTCTTATTAGTGATTTGCTGTCTGTTTGTATTGCTAATTTGCGCAAGTGCTGTTATTCCCATGCTTCGTTGTTTCCGGAGTATTCGAGAATAAAGCGACTTTCTCCATTATCCTGCTTCTTGGACTGTTTTCACCGTACACACACCGGACGATTTAATTCACAATATAAAACTAAAATTAAGAGAGCCGTGAGTTTTGGAAAAAAACAAATAGTGTTTTTTATTTAAATATAACAGAACAAATTCAGTCAGATATTTATTTATTTTTTCAAAATATTTTTAAATTGTCTCAAACGTTGACGAATCGCTGCATTCCTTTCAATAAATTTACATATATTTAGTATATTTCTAACTTTTACTATCAAGATGGAAGAATATTTAAAATCAAGTAATTGTTTATGAACAAAAGAACCTCTTTGTTTTAGTGATGCCACAGTTATCTTGTTTGTATTGTCAAAGAAAAAATATAAGTGTCGCAATGGGGCTGTGATTATCAAGAGTATTCTACATATCATCAATTTAATGCACATATCCGTAAGTCGACTTAATGTTCCTGATATGTCGAATAACTCTCGATTTGTTTCGTTTCACATGTTTGAGAAATACCTTGGATTATCCCGCTTTTTACATCAAAATTAACAAAATAATATTTGAAAAAACTCTCCGGATATATTTTTAACCCCGTCAGGCCAACAAAGAACTATATGTCCCAATCAGCATTGGTATCAATAAAACTGGGCGCGAAAGGGTTAAATATTGGTTTCTAAGGAATTCGCATTCAAATCTCTATAACACAAAGAATATAGCGACCTTATTTTTGTGAATAAAGGCAGGCCAGTAATGGGTATCTTTTGATTATATTATTAATGTTTTGAATATTATTATTTAAAAATTGGGTAGACTCATCTTATTCTTAATGTCTTTCAGACTTAAGGGGGATCCTCATATGGGGATGAGAGCCTGCTGTATAAGTAAGCAGAGTCTCGCTTCCCAGTGGGATATAGAAATGGTGGGGGTTGAATTACCCTCCGTCGATGGCGGGTCGCACATCTGTCTGAGAGGTCGTCGCATGAGCCACTTGTAATGAGGGCTTGTCCCATGTCCAACCAACCGATTCGGTTGCCGTAATGGCATCAGGCACGGGGGCATGGGGAGGCGTTTTGTAATGGGGGCTATTATGCCGGAGCCACAGTGGCCGATTAATTGTCGCGGTGGCCTAGTTCATTCATGTTGGATCCGCATGCCTAGGCTTTTTAGGAGTAATTCGTTTGTGATATTTTTAGTATCAGAAGTCCATAATTACTAAAAACAGGTATTTATTCTTTGTCCTAACTTACATATTGTTGGTTGCAGTTACAATAACCTAGTCACTTTATGTAACCCTAAATAATATATTTTTATGCATTTTTATTTAACCTGACTTGTTTCATATTTGTAAACATGGGACTTCGTAGCAGATGTTTACTAACTTCCTGACGCACTAGAATTTTAAAATTTTAAACGACAATATATGATTTTCATGTTTTCATAACTTCATTATTAGTTAAATAATTAATTTAATTCAATTTCGAGTCCTTCCGAATGGGATACAAGGTTGCGAATTTGACAAAAAGCTGATTTCTAGATCCTAGAATATTTAGAACGAAGAATTAAAAATTATAAAAAAGATGAAGATGAAATCAATTTCCTTTTTTTAAAATCTTGTTTTGTAAATTATTTCATTTCAAAAATAGTAAATTAATACAATGACATATTTGTTATGACAAAAAGAGGTATTTTCCATTGTTTTTTATTTAAAACGCAGATCCTCCGATTCAAAGTGCTTTCATGAATGAAAATATAAATGAAATTATCTCCAATTATGCATCGTTTGCTGCTTTTGTTATAAGAAAAAATTTTTAAAATAAATTTGCTAGAAATATGTAAGTAATTCCCACTCCGAAAAAGCTTTTGATTTTCGTTTGGTTTTGTGCTTTTGCCCAGCAGAAACCTTAATGTTCTTTCTTATGTTTCCCATTTGTTTTTCTTACTTTGATTTTAAATTTCTACTTTTTTTTCTTGCATTGCGTTTAAGCCTTAAAGGCCAAGTGTTGCTTTTAAGCAACATACATAATTTTTTCTAAAATCTTGAGAATAAGATTGAAGCTCTAATGCCTGTTTTTGCCAATAAGATACACACTAAAATTGCTATTAAATCAATTTACAACATATAGATGGCAGCCTGAGTGCTGATAAAAAAATGAATTGATGTTTTTCACTTCATACTGCATCTTTTTTAGCTTTTTTTTGTCCACTTAAGAATAGCATATTTTATTCTGCAATTTTGAAGGAAATTCCTTATCCGTATTATTATTTATAAAGATTCAGCTGAGTTTGACATTATAGAATTTTATCAAGGAAATATTTTTCTGAAATAAAGCCCATTGTTGTCAGTTGGTAACAGACCGTTTTTTAGTCATAAACCATACTTAAAACAAAATAGGATTTTTAAAAATATTTTTCCTATGTTTTATTCAAAGAATGAAAGTCAAAAAACATTTTAAAATCGATTTTTAGAAAATCGGGCTTTTATTTTTTCGAACTCATCCTCCGTCAAGTTAGTCTGATAACTATTTCTTCTATCTTCCCTGTCACCACGCATGAATTATGACATGCTATTAACAGCCAATTCCCATATCTGCGAGGTCCTTAATTACCCACTTTTGCTGAGCAAACAAACTATCGTTCTTTTTCAACGTAGTTTTGACTCCAGGAGATTTGCACACGCTCTTACGCGTTTAAGTAAATAAGCGTTGGATAACAAATCGCACCACTCGTTCCTTATTTCTCAAAGCTCCCAGCCTGGAAAGCAAACACAAAACCGAGCCTTTCAAGCAGATAACAGAAGATTCATTACTAAGAATACTTTTAAATACTCTGCGGGAATAAGGCATGAAACCGATTCTCTGGACTGTTATGTTTCCGACAAAATTCTCTTCTCAAATGAGAGATATCTCTGTTACCATTCATGCCTGAAGGAATTCTTATTGACAAGGAGTGTCTCGAGATGAAAAATGGGCATGTATTATCAAGGGGTATAAAACTCTCGTTCCCCTTCTGGCATTGCCGCCCCATTTTTCCCATTGAACTAGCTAACCGGAAGCAATCTCCAACATACATATGCAAATAAGCACTCAGGAGATTGAGAATCCTATATCATTTATCCTACTCATGTACTACTACCTCCAATGATTTTCTTCAGTGGTTTCTGTTGTATTTTAACTTTGATCATGAATCTTTATTTGCTTAGTACCTGTTTTTTCACCATCTTGCCTTTTGGGGGCCATTGTTTTAAAGCTCTTTATTTATTTTGTCTTCTTAAAGTAATTTCAAACCCTATGCTGAGGAATAATGGATGCATGCAAAACTCGGGTATCAATTCAATATTTCATTTTATAAACATTTTTAAGAGAAGCATTATTTCTGGTCTAATAATAAACCTGTTTGCCGATCAGGTGGCGCATTTATGTGACAGAAAAGTGCGTAATTTGGTGTATTTTACATATGGACGTATTTCGTGTAGTGCAACAATAGTGAAAAAAGCTCACTTTTGTTTATGAAAAAAAATGTTATGTAATATTATTAATATTATTATTATTATTAAATAAAATATTATGATAAAAATTTTATCCTGGAATGGAAAGGTAACTATTGTGATGCTTTAAAATTCATTTCTATTCAATTTGACCACAACTCTAAACTTAATTCATTTCATGGTATATTTTATGAACACACAAATATGTAACAGGATCAACTATCATTTATTAAAACACTTTTTATATCAAATTTATAAAAAAATATTATTTTAAAGGGGACAGGAAGGAAATGCTAGTTATGAAACATGACATTCCTGAGTGCCACATTTATTGTGTAGCCATTTTGTTGACAAATAAAAAAAAAAGATTTAAAAGGAAAATGACGACTCACGGGTTCCTTAACTTTTCCCTGTGAATCAATTTGACTCATACGTGGAGTCTATTTGATAGATAATGGTTGAAAAACAATTTGCTGAACTGATGACGTTAAACTCAGCCTGGCCTTAAACTGGTTTAATATACAGGGTGTCCACACTTAACTTGGTCCAATAGCTAATTTCTAAACCGTCAGAGATAGACATATAGTTCCAATCGTAAAAATGCTTTAAATGAAGGGAAGAATTATATTTTAATTTTTTTGAGTCACTAAACATATTTCTGAAAAAGTTACGAATTCTAATTTTTTATACGGTCCCCCGGTGCTATCAGCCATATTTAGTAAAATACTAGCTGTTACCCGCGACTTCGTGCGCGAAGAATTTGAATTGCTATTTTTTTTAAATTCACGAATGTAAATGTTTCGTTATACATAGAAAGGGGAAATCAAAAGTTCTGACGGTTGATAATACATAATTGGACGACTAATTTAAGTCTCCGTTATTGTAAATTACATCATTGTACTCAATGGTATCATCTGCTCTTTGGAATATATCATCCACCATGCTATATGTCATCTGCTTCTACTGTTTAAAAGAATACATAAGACAAAATATACCTTCCTATTCTAAAAACTCTGACAACCATATCATATACGTCAATGGACGATCATGATTTGTTTATTTTGGATTCATAGACCGTTTTCCGGTAACCTTCCGATTTAAGCAATCGCCAAATCTATTTGGCAACTGTATCAAGCGCCAAGCTCGAATTAGTTCTTTCTTTAGTAAACAAAACGTTGAATTCCGTGTTCTTTGGGTTTGTGTAATCCTTTCTATTTAAATCGGTTAGAAACAGCTCTTAAAGCATTAAAATTCGAAACGGAACTATTGTAATTAGCTAAATCGTTTGGTTACAAATTTAACCGCCAAAAACATTTTGGATGACGATGAAAAGAGCGATAAAGAATAATTTTGGCAACCTTTCCACTAAATTTGGCTCTTATTTTAAGTAAATATTGAACGATATTTTCATTTATTTATACTTAACTTTAGTTTTTAAATTTTAATCTAAAAACTCTTGGAACTATATTATATCTACCATTAGATTTCTGTCCCGGCGTTTATTTTTCAGTTATTATTCCAGAGATTATTTCTTTTCTCAGCAAGATCACGTGATGCATGACTTTAAAAATAAGTTATTCCACATGCTTGCGCTTTTCTGAAGGATCACGTGACATTTCATTTTGTTTACGCATTCCTTAAGGATCACGTGGCAGTTGATTGAAAAATAAAGTAATAATCTTCATCGCAAATCGCTTGTTAATTATTTAATTGTTATCTGTAGCCAAAAATAATGAATTTAACATGATGTCACCTACCCAATCTCCGTTCCTGGGTTCCAAGCTACAACTCTGCCAATTTTCATCCAAATCGGTTTGGTAGTTTTGCCGTGAATGCGTAACAAACAGACAGACACACTTTCGCATTTATTATATTATATGGATATTTTTAAAAATAAGCAAAATTTTCAGAAATAAAGGTGAATTAGTTCAAAGTCTAACCGTTGCCTAGCAACGGAGTAGCTATAAATCTTCGTTATTTCAAAATCGTCTGCACGCATTTTAAAATTTTAGAACTTTTAAAAATTAATAACAATCGAAGGGAAAATGTCAGAGAAATAAAATTGGTATCATTGAAAAGGTAAAAATTTGAACTTTAAGATGGTATAAAAATATTTTCTGTCGGACAGTTTGCTCCGAAGTTACGGCGGAAAAACGGTTTCGGTTATTTTCTAATTAACTGACTGTTTAATTAACTTTTGGACTTAGAAAAGTTCATAAGTGTCTTCCCCTTGTCTTAAATGATAAGTGTACAAAATTTGGTTGAAAACCGTCCATTGGTTTAGGAGGAGATGTGGAACATAGCCATATACATACCCACACACATACCCACACACATACCCACAATGACTTTTATTTATATTAAGATTTTTCACACACTAGCATTTCAAACAAAAAAAGTTCCACTCCCTAAAACTCACCGAGTTATAGAGCTTTGAATTTCATACTTTTAAACCAATCAGCGGCCTCTTCGAGCAAGTGTTGCACATTGACTGGTGGATCGCCTTCGAGGCGGCTATTGAATGGTGTCAAGTGGTGTAAGTCAGCGAAATTCAAAACTCAATAACTCGGTTAGTTTTAGTCGCAGAAGAGTGGAATTTTTTAGTTTAAAATGTTCGTGAAAACTATTTTACTAAATATGACTATTAGAACCTGGAGACCGTATAAAAAATTAGATTTCGTAACTTTTTCAGAAGTACATTTATAGACTCAAAAATCATAAAATAGAGTTCTTTCCTTCATTTAAAGAATTTTTTCAATTGGAACTATATGTCTATCTCTAATGGTTTAGAAATTAGCTATTGGACGACGATAAGTGTGGACACCCTGTATATTTTGATAGCATAGCTAGGGGTCAGAGTTTTGTTTTCGGAAATGTAGGATTGCAGGTCAAAGACCCGATTCCTTTGAAGCTCCACCACGTATACTGGCCTGATACACTGATGTTGAATATCCAGCGGCTTCCTTTTAATGTAATATAGAAGTTTGGAGAGGGGGAGGTCGGCTCATGTGCCATCCTCGTGGTTAAAGATTGCGAGGTCATCTCAAAATAGCTCTCTTGCAAATTCAGAGCAGGATTTAAATTTAACTAAAACAAAACTGAAATCATATTAACGAGGAGAGGGGTTTTTCTCTCCGTGTTGTGTAGAGGTTTCAGATAAAGTGGGGGTTGGAGTCACCATGGCTTCACATTCCAGAAATTGCAAAGTTTGTTTCGGTGGGTATAGGGTCAGATGGGGTAGTTGGGGACGGATTTTGTTGACTCTATCATATCTTTCGCTTTAAAATGATAGTATGTGATTGAGAAGAGGTCTCTATTTTTTGAGAGTGCATAATCATGTTCTGCAGGGTTCATTAAACAATGCGTCTTTCCAAAATAATTTATTGATTAACCAGCATCATTTACAGGGCCTTCCTTTATTTACCCCGATCTGCTCCCAGTTACCCAGAGAGTATGGGGTAATTGGGAACACGTGTTTCGGATTCTGATCACAGTAACGAATTGATTTGAAGAGAATATCTTTGAAATGATTACAAACTGCTGTATGCTACTTCACAATGCATTTAATTGCCAGTTACCGCAAAATAGTGTTTTTAAATGTTTTTCAGCAAAAATACCTTCGATTTCATGGAATATCACATATACACTATTAAAGCTATTAACTATTTGGAGTAATTTGTAATCATACTGAATCAAATTTTGTCAGGAAAAGTTGGGAAGTTAATCTTAATAAAAAACTAAAATAACTGAATATTGTGACACAACAGAAGGGCATACGTAAGACTGAAGAACCACACCTAAAAATTGGTAAAACTAGTAGTTTAATTTAGTCCATTTCAAATAGAAAGGTCACTCACTATTGGGTTCTTTGTTAGGAAATTAAGTGAAAGAAAAGGATACGATAAATATTATGCACAATTAGGTTTCGTGGAATGGGGAAAATTTACAGAAGAACAAACAGCAGCATGAATAATATTATAAAATTGTGTATCCCTTTGGACGATAAATCATTTTTACATTTAATTAACACTTACATTTTAGTAAGCATTCCAAAGGTTTGATGTTGATATTGCGTCTTACTTGTCATTGTATTTTTCGTGAGGCATACTGCTTGCAATGTTGTTACTCACATAAATGGGTTGCAAAAAATAAGTGTGTAAAGCAGTAATTTGATATTTTGTGAGGTCGCAATATGTTTCAAGGTCGAATTAAAGAAATCAGTGCATTTACAATGTTTTTGACAAATCGATAAAAACGTCGAAATTATTTTTTCTTTAAAAAAAACTCAGAATTATACTAATCTCGACTTCTACTTAATAAAATAATCTAAACTCATAAATAAAAGTCATCTAAAACTATTCAAAATAATATTCCTCGGTTGGCGGTCCCTCACTGTGGTTTTTTGATTTCATAAGTTAGGGTCAGGCAGGGAACGGTGACTACAGAGCCCTTGGTGGTGAGACCCTTGCGAACTGAAAAGCATGTGCTTTCTTTAAGACACTCTAGAGGAAGAAGATAAACACTTTCCTACTTTTTTCAATGTTATTTGGTAACGTTTATCACTTTTAAATGCAACCGTGTTAAGAAAAGTGAAATCCTAATTTCTTAAGTTTCATTTTTCGTTCTCTATGCCGGATAAAAGCAAGCTAAGTTGCTAATTTATATATTTCTTAGATCTGTATGAAATAACAATTACAAGGAAACTTCAATTTTCGTTTCTGGATTTCATCTTGAGGATTAGGTTAATGTTCTTAATTACCCCTGTGAATTTTTACTACGGGGTAATTGGGAACAAGCTTCTATTGTAACCAAAATCTATATTTATAAATATTTGGAATAATTTATTATTTGATAGGAACCAGTTTTAAATCAGGAAACGTGGTTGAGTTTTGTATCGTCAGTAAAGTTCACTGTTTTAGGTCAAACTAACAACTGATATTTTAAAACAATTTACCACGTGATCTGCATGCATATTACTTTTTACGTATGAAAGTTTTTTATTAATAATTATATGAAGCCGTTTTATTTCAAGTATGGAAGAAAACAAGAAACTGATGACGAGAAAGAAGCAAACAGGATACTTAACACCACAGCATACCCCCGAACTCGGAGCCAGGGCGGCTCCCTGTCGGTTTGGAAACAGGATACTGATGGAGGAATCTGAAGATGATTATTCTGGCTCTTTTCAACAAGAAATGGAGGCTGCAGAGGTGGAGTAAGTAATTTATCTGGAATTATCCATGGTTGATTTTTCAACAAATATGTTAGTTTTGATTGCTAACGTTGAAAGTACCAGAATGAAGCCATATCATTCGTACGTCTGCGGGATTCAAGAAGATCACGGTGGTGAATTTGATACGACAGCTTTCAGAACCAGCAATTTGGTTAAATCAAAATTTGTTTTGGTGGTGAAAGACAAGTTTTTTATTTCTGGGAGTCAGTTAAACGCTGAACTCCCAGATTGTATCTTTCAAGTAGATTGCCGGAAATAATTATTTGGTTTTCAGTAACGCAAATGTCAAAGAAAAATTAGTCGAAAAGTGAATAGCACATTCGATTTCAAGTGGAAAATCTATTTTTTACTACTAAATTGACCTATTTCTTTCTACTAATGTTTATGTGTGATTTTTAAGTTTTACCTATTTCCTTCTAGTGTGTCATAACATTCAGTTTCTATAAACATTCATTTCCGAAATTTTCCCGACAAAATTTGTTTTAGAATGATTATAATGTCACCAAATTGAAGGTAGTAAATAGTTATAATGGTTTATATGTGACATTCCATGAAATAAAAGATTTTTTGCTGAAAAACATTCAAAAAACAATATTTTGTGATAACTGGGAAAAAGCAGTTATATATTTATGTATATAAATACATTTTGAGGCAATATTCAGTAGTCTCTAATCACTTAAAATATATTCTCTTCAAATCAATTCTTTATTGTGATCGGAAGCCGAAATGCGTGTTCCCATTTATCCCGTAGTCTCTGGGGTGATTGGGAAGACTTCGGGGTAAAATAAGAATGCTCCTAAAAGTGAGGATGGTTAATTGATAAATTATTTTTTAAAGGAGGAATTGCTGACCCTGCAGAATATGCGTATGCACTCACAAAAAATAAAGAAGTCTTCTCCATCGCATGCTATCCTTTAAAAGACAAAAAAAAAAAAAAAAAAGACCGATTCTGCAAAATTCGTCCCCAATTACCCCAACTGACCCTACATATATTCGTTCTAAAATTTAAAAAAATTACTTTTTGTCAGTTCGATTACAGAATTGCTATTTTATATTCTCAACAATTAAAAAAGCTAATTGGTTAACATCGGAGGCCGCGGTGGCCTAGTGGTAAGGTCTCGGCTTTGGGGCCGGAGGGTTCCAGGCTCGAAACCCGATTCCACTGAAGTTCCGCCGTGTATGGGGCCTGTTGCACGCTAAATCATACGTAGTGGTCAAACGTCCTTCCGTTGGTGTGGCGTGGAAGTTTGGAGAGGGGGTGCCAGCTCAGGTGTCGTCCTCGTCATCTGACCGAGGTTCAAAATTATGAGTTCCGTCCCAAAATAGCCCTCGTGTTGCTTCAAAACGGGACGTTAATATAACTAAACTAAAACTAAAGGGGATATTAATAAAATCAACTAAAAAGTGCCCTGTACCTGCGTGTTGGCCTATGTTATTACATTGGCCTATGTTAGTTAGCGATACAGATTGTGACTACTTTAGCAAATTATTGAATGATTCATATTTTTTCATATGATATGAATTCTTTCTATATATATATCAATATTTAAAAGACGCTCTAAAAATGATGTTTTGACATAGCTGCTATGAAAAGAGCGTCTGTCTGAAATATCAGCACTTCTTTAACGCACTGGTATATAGTGAAATGTCAGTTCTCTGCTACTTAAATATTTACAAATGTACTCACATAAACTTTCTGTTGCCGTAGTCAGTTCTATGTAACCGTATATGATACATTCAAATATACTCAGTTGAAGCAACATTCATCAATATTACGTGATACTAAAACTTTGACTTGTATATTTTTACGAAGATATTACCTTAAATTTTTAAAGTCTTTGGTAAAAGATCAATGCAACCTTCGAAACCATTTGCCGTTATGCCACTGGGGCGACTGTCAATTCATATATTTTTTGGTAAATAGTTTTTGCTGTGATGGCAACATGTTGTGTTTTCTTTTTGTTTTAGATGATTTAAAAAAAGTTGCTGCTGTTGTCTTCAGTGACAACCTGTTTCTTTTCTCGACCATTGAGTTAAAATTAGGGAAAATATTTTCTCTACATATGTATTATGGGCTGGAATGGCAAATGCGTATTCGCTTAGTTTTATTAGATATGACTTCTCATCAATATAAGAGAGAAAATGGGACAAATAGTAATAAGGGATTGAGTAATAAATATGGTGACAGTCCAGTATATACGGGACGTATGACAACCCTATCCATCAAGCAACGCTATCAAAGTTATAATTATTTTATAATTATGTGAAAGAAGAAAATGATAAAATTAAGAAAGTAAAATCGACCTAAAAATACGACTGGACTAAAAAGGGTTAGCGTTGCATTTTTTTTATTATTCTACATGTTCATTTTATTAGATTGTTTAGTTTTAGAAGCTTTATTGATTTTTTATTAGAGTAAAATAAGACCATCACATATCCACTTTTTTCATATTTCATTTATTTAGTGCTTAAACGTCCCGTATCAATGATTGGCAATTATGGCAGCCTATTGATGATTGTCTCATTATCCTTCTTGTTTATTTATTCTTATATTGATGGATATTGTAATCAAAAAACCTTTTAGAGTAAAAGGAATAATGATGCGGGGTAAAAGAACTTTATTATCAATACGGTATCAATGAATTTATACCAGTTCTCTATTCAAGTTAAAGAATTCTTGAATATGAAGAGAAACAAAAATGCTAATAAATAACATTGCTCTGCATAAAAATTGGCCCCGACACCATTCCTGGAAATTCTTATGCAAAATGACCTCCTGAATCCGAATATGACCCCCATTTTGCTCCATCAACCACCGTTTTCTCGGGATGCCTCCCCCCCTATTTTTATCACTGTTCGGTAATTTTTTGGTCATGAATTTGATTTGGAGGGAAAAAGGATTGTTTTAAACGTTAAATGTCTTCTGAGAGGCTACAGAGGTGAAGAGTTCTAAGTAACAGGAAGTAGCTTGCAGTAGTAAGTAGTAGTTTACAGTAGCTTGACTAAATGGCTCAAAGGTACCCGTAAATCAATGTCTTTTGCTGTTCCCATGGTTTGGCGCGAACCTCGCTGTCATCTCACAGATTGTTACTTTTGTATGACTTCCACCGTCGGGTCCTCTAGCAAAAGTAAGCACACAATTCAGTATCCTAATATCCCTTCAGCTGTGAGACCAGTTCCTCACAACGAATCTTTGCCAATCCCAGTGGCCCCCAAAACCTATACTCTACAGCCAGAAACGAATTTGGAAGACTTTGAGCCACATCCTGGACCATCAACGTCCACCGATGATGATGAAAAGTATCCAGCTGATTTAATTCATCGACATCCTCACCTCGTTACTCAACCAGAATTGTATGATCTCGTCCGGGATTTGGAGTTACCTAAGAGTAAATCTCAACTTCTTGGATCTCGACTTCAGCAGTGGAATATCTTAGAAAAGGACGTAAAAATATCTTTTGTAGGACCAGACAGTCAATCCTGAAATTATTTTTTTCGGAAGATGAAGGCTTAGTGTTCTGCCCTAATTCAAATGAATTGATGATAGAACTGAAGACGCCATGTGACCCACACAAATGGAGACTGTTTATAGACTCATCAAAGACGAGCTTGAAAGTTGTCCTGTTGTCCAATCGGAATGATTTACCATCAGTCCCGGTTGCATACTCTGTGGATATGAAGGAGACGTTCGAAAACATCAGCCGAATCCTTGATAAAATCTGTTATCCTGATTCTTAATTGAAAAAATTCCGCTGACTCAAAAGTTGTTACTCTACTCACGAGCCTGCAAACAGGCTACACAAAATTCTGCTGCTTCCTATGTGAATGGGATAGCCGAGCCCGAGAAAAACATTACATCGTACGAAAATGGCCTCGCCGAGAGACTTTTACTCCCGGTCAGAAAAGTGTCGTACACGATCCTCTGGTCCCGAAGGAAAATATTTACTTGACGCCTTTGCACATCAAACTCGGATTGAACAAACAGTTTGTGAAAGCAATGGATAAGACAAGTGATGGATTCAACTTTCTGAAAACTAAGTTACCTCGTTTTAATGAGGCTAGAATCAAGGAAGGAATTTTCGTGGGCCCCAGATTAGACAACTTTTTAAAAATTCGTTTGAACACAAGAATCGCAAAGAAAACCTAGCTTGGCTTGCATTCGAAAACGTGTGCGTGCACTTTTTGGGTAGCAAAAAAAGTGATGATTATGTCGCTCATGTCGAGGAATTGCTGTCAGCGTATAAGGTCATGCGGTGCAACATATCGCTTAAAGTTCGTTTCCTTCACTCATACCTGGACTTTTTCCCTGAAAAGTTTCGGATTAGCACGGAGATCGGTTCCATCAATACATTGCTCAGTTAGAGAGGAGATTTTCAGGAAAGTGGAATTCGAGCATGTTGGCAGAATACTGCTGGTCATTGATACGCGCGAAAAACTTCTACTTCAGGGTACAAGAGGAAAGCAAGCACCAGATGAAGGTACTTTCTTATAAATTACACTTATTATATTTTATAATATCTATTATTATTATTATTTATTATATATTTATTTTTAGATTTAAGTGTTAAAATAATCCTTTCTCCCCTCCGAATCAATTTCATGGCCATAAAATTACAGAATAGTGATAAAATAAAGAGTGACAATGCTGTACACTGAATCTTTCAAACTTCCTTGTGAGGGCTTCGGGATCTCTCCCCCTCACCCTCTTTTAGCCAAAATTGTTGCTATATATTTTTTATTATTTGGGGTGTTGGAGTGAGGAAAAGGGGAGGGGGCTGGAAGTTAGAATATGTAAAAAATAAGTAAAAATATTGCGAAAAACACCAGAAAAACTGATCATTTTTATTGATTTTTTTTAAAACTTTAAGTGGGAAAATCTCCCCCCTTGCTGCAAACGTTCATATTTTAGAACTTTTCACCTCTGTAGCCCCTCAGAAGAAATTTAACGGTTAAAATCATCCTTTTGCCCCCTCCAAATGAAATTCATGGCCATAAAATTACCGAATTAGAAAACGGTGGGTGATGGTGAAAAATGGGGGTCATATTTGGATTCAGGAGGTCATTTTACATAAGAAAAAGCAGGAATGGTATCAGGGCTCAAATTTGTTTTTGCAGTTCAGTGTAATTGGGCATAAATCGGTACGGCTTTGAAATCTTGAAATTCTTATCCAAAACCATGTTACTGATATTTTTTGATTATAAAAGTAATAAAAGTTTTTTCTACACTTCTTATTGGGATGCCAATGAAATCCAAGCAGATAATTATAAGAAAATTAGTAATGATTTGTTCACTCTTATGAGTCTAATAAATCTTAAATTAATTTCAATGAGGTAACTAAAATTGATGAAAATTTTCATCAGAAATTTTGTCAGTTTTCAAACTCATATAAAGAAAAAGCTATATAAAAAACAGTACCTTGTCCCATAAAATATAAGGAATAGAAGAGAACTTTATTCGTAAAAAAATTATTGAGAAATTATCTACAACCACTAATTCATACAAGGAGACAAAATATGCGAATATGTCTATGACCTACACATTTTCCTTAATATCTTTCCTGTGTTCTTCTATTTATATTTATGTTAATCAAGGTTGCATAATTTTTAATATACTATTTAGCGCCTCTATGGAGATGTTTAATAGTTAACTTGTATCTATCTACTAGATATATTAATTAAATTTTCGTTTCAAAAATTTAATTTAAATCTTTTTCGAAAATCAGAATATATTTCCATTGAATAAAATCTTATTTCCTGCAGTTTGCTCTTGTGATGGGCTTATATTGTACTTTTTATGCCTTATTTCTGTCACGGAATTTAAATAAAAATGCCATTTGATGTGTTCTTGTCCTCAAACTTGCAATCACTTACTGGAGATACAACAAAAGAGGTCGACATCCGTCCAAGCATTCCCACATCAGAATCTTGGAAAAGAAAAATTCTCTTCTTTATTACGAATCTCTGCCATGAATTCTAAGGCTTGTTCTTTTCTCCGTTCTGATGATGCTTCTTTCTTTAGTGAGGGTTCCGAAAATTGCCAATTTCCGGGCACATTTATTTTTTTTCCATGACATGACGGGCAAAAATTGAAGCCAGGCAATTATTTCTGAGAGAAGTGTTCAGAACAAACGTGTCACCCATGCAGAAGGCAGCATAAATGGGTTTCTTATCTCAACTGTTGACTCGAAGAGATTGGCTGCAAATATATCAAAGAAATACATTTTGAAAACAGGCTGTAAAGCAAAAATCTCTTTTAAAAAATAACAATTAAGTTGAATGTGAAGACGATGCATTTTTGAAAAGAAATCAAAGAAGGCAAAAATTAATAAGATAAAAATGGTCCCAAAACATCAAAATTATAAACGCTTTCTAAAATTAATTATAAAATACAGGTATAATGAAAATAATAGGATAACATCAGAAAATATACCGAGACTAAGTTAAAATCAACATTTTAACCTAATATCACTTATAGGCAGATTTTTGCGAATTATTAAAGTGTCGACGTTATTAAAATGTCATTTTAAATTCAATAACTTCAGGAACATATCGTCGTGTTTAAACATCAGCATCGTGTTAAAACAGAAAAATTCATGTAAGAAATGTTGATGGATGCTTCCAATAAAACAAGTATCTGCAACTTATTGTTAGATCGATATAAATCGGATGTATTATAGAACAATCTTTTATAGAAGACCTCCCACGGAAAAAAAATTTATTGAGTGTATTTGACAATAAGACGAAATGGAAAAGACTTGCTTTATCAGTTTCATCTTATATCAGCCTTCTGGAAGATAGTCATTATTAGTTCAAAGAAAAAGCGAAAGTTTATCAGCAGATAATGAAATGACTCCTACGCTCAAAAGATATCCGGATCTATAAGACGATCATAATAAAAATCATTCGACCCACAGTTGCACCGTGCTAATACAAAAATTCCTCTTAGTTATAACAGCTGATAATGACAGAGGGAAACTGATATGGACAGAACGTATTCTTAAGAAAAATAAGACGAATTCACATTAATCAGATCCATTGAGATGCTTCAACTCATAATACAAGAACTTTGTTTATGTTGCGTAGTATGCAACCTTGTAATGCTATCTTATGTTATTACATTTTATCTAATAAATGTAATAGAAAATAATGCTTTTATCTCTATTGATTCACGGTGTACATCACAAAAGCTGCAGACAATACATTTAACAGAACTGCTATATTATCTGATCAATCATTTTGCGTTGGAACATTTTATTAGCCGTTATACACAAATCGTCAGAATTTTCAGCATGAAATATCGTTCTCTGAATCAGTGAATTGGCTTCATGTGCGACTACATAGTTATTGTTTACGTATCCTCAGAAACAAAATATCTTGATGTGTCAAAGATACCAGCTACCCCAGATTCTTTCACTTTTTATAAAACACTGAATCATATGAAATCTTAATGAGTCATCTGGTGTTTAGAATAAGCAACAGATTTTGCGAAAATCAGTAATTGGTCAGAATTTTTTGTATTCTTATAAAAACTTCTAATAGTTTTGTACTCATTATTAAAAGAAACTACAAACGTTCATAAGAATTTTTAAACTTAAATTTTTTTAAAAATTATGTGCGAAATATCTTAGAACTCTAAAGATATATTTCTAATTGTTCTTATATAAGCGGTTTTCCAAACAGGATATTTCCGAGAAAGAATTGATATTTTGATACATTTATAAATAGAGAAAATCCTTCTTTTTCTCTTTGATTCAGCTATTTAAGTTTCCATCTTATCAAGCGTAAAGTGATTTCTCTTTCCCGTCTGAATTTATTCTGTCATGTTAATTTTTATCCGAAGATATTTGAAAATAATGGTAGTACACATATACATTGCCAGCAGGAATCTCGATAACATAATTGTTACTGGGAGTTAATTTCCCCTTAATAATCTGCCAGGAGCAAACACTTCATTGTTATGAAATAAAACGCTCGAATTTGATTTTCATTCACAAATTTAATTTTCTGCGTCTCGACAGATTTCTTTAAATAATTGCTTCACGAATGTTGTTGCAATGACTTTTGAGTTGTAATTTGTTAACCATACACGAAGAGGTAAGGTAATACGTACCTTTGACATGTGGTAATACGTACCTTCGTACATGTGAGGTAATACGTACCTTTTTATTAAGTCCAACCGAAAAGGTGAGGTTCATTAATGATACATTAGAAAAATTCGATTAATCATATTGCCCGAAATTTGATTCCAAAGAATTGCTTCGTCTCTTCAACAACAACCAAAAAAAAATATTCATAACAATCTGAACAGTAAATCATTTTTAAGATTTCTTTTAATTCTAGGACATATTTAAGATTTAAGACATATTTAGGCTGATTTATCAATTTGGAATTTCCAGAATGTTTTGGCAGAGAGAGATAAATAAAGATTTGTGAATATAAATTTGCAAAATAAAACATGTATTGAAATAAAATATTACTCACAATACAATCGTTCCAGAATTTCTTCTAAAAATGAAGCAATTATGATTATTTCTAGAAATGATTGACTATTATTAAATGTGTTCCGTTACAGTCATAGTGAAAGGATGAGAATTTTAAAATTTTAAGTGAAGGAAATAAGAAAAAGGAAAACAATGTAATGTTTTCTGAATGTAAAAAAATGTGTGATAGAAACTGGGAAGGAAAAGAATCTGAAAGCTTGCCGTTTCTAATTTTTTTCTTTATAAATTTCATTTATAATATAATATATTACTTAAAGAGTTTTCAGAATACCGTAGACCCGTGGTTTCACCAGAAAAAGGACTAAATTTTGCTCTTTTACTGGCTGAATTAAAATATATCTCTGTGGTCGAAGAAGGTTTGGAACCTTGTGTGAGAAAACAACACACAGGAATTCTATATGCAAGCGGTAAAGCAAAAGTACATGCATTTAAATTTACAGTTTATGTTCACTCCAGATGAGGACACGGATGAACAGTGATTCTGTAAATATTTAATTTTTAAATTAAATTCGAATGACAAAATAATCTTTAAAACATAAATAATTTCAATATATCAAAATTTCTCATTCTTTTTCGACGAATTTGTTTTATCACATATACTTACAAAATAAATTGCTTAAGAACTTCATGGGTTCTGCGTATGAACAATTGTTGGAGAAAATAATGTGTAACAAAATCAATTATATCAAAAGAGCATTACACGAAAAAGGAAGACATAAAATTTATATGCAACTAACTTGCATGTTCCATCAGAAAATTAATTTGAATAATCTTGTTTAAAATGGCACGACTTAATGAACAAATACTTGAGATATATTAAAAATTAGCAACCCAAGCGACAAGTAAAAAGTTAAATTCCGAATGACTATGATGTTTCGAATTAAAAGTGTCCAGGATTTGTTCCGGATTGTCCCGAATTTTTTTGCAAGTTAATAAGTCATTCATGCAAAAAGGATTAACTAGATTTAATAACTAAAAATAATTTTAAATGAAAATGAAGCAAATGTGAATTCTCCTCCTCAACTTTTACCGTACGAATCAAGTGGCCAAAAGTGGCTCGAATTTCAATGAAATGTTTCCAACATTTAGTGTTAAAATGTTGGAAATGTTTTGGAGTGGAAAATTAGAAGCTTTTTCTCAACTTTTTCTATACATTTCTTACTTTAACCTATACTCAGCCTGAAGGGACAAGCGGAAGATTTATTAGAAAATTAATTTGCCTTTCTTTATATCTTTGAAAATCCTTTCATAATTAACTACTATTTCAATGGTTCTGAATTTTATTATATTTATTTAATTTTTTTAAAAAATGTCTTCAAAATTCTGAATATTTTTCCAGTATTTATTTGCCAAACTTGCAATGTTGCATGTTGATATTACAAAGTGTAATATCAATATGCTTGGGAATTCGGGATAAAGTTTGAGCATAAATTTTGTTTACAGTTCTAACAGTTGTAGCCAGTTTAGAGTCAGGTTTGGATGCAGAGTTTCGGGAATTTTGAGGACAATTAGCATGAAGTCGGTCAAAATTTGTGCAGCCGTAACATTGTTTACCATGTGGCTTATTCGCACACTGGATGCTCATATGGCCTTTTAAATCACAGGAGTAACATACTGGTTGTGGGTTGGGCTACGCTTGCGTTCAAATTTCGTTCGTGGTCGGGGTGCCTCCTGGTTGTCCGCTGCAGGGTTCCCGCATTTATTCTACTTAAAGTATTCATTGATTTTCTCTAGTTGTTTCTATTGTGCTTTAAATTTTATTATTAATCTTATTTGCTTAGCGTCATCATTCTCTTTAACTATCTGTTTTAAGATGATATTTTAAAGTTACTTATCTGTTTTCTTAACGTATCTTAAACCCTATGCAGGCGATAATACATACTTGCATCATTCGTGTTTTTGACCAATAACTCAAAAGTTAAACATTTCTACGGTAAGCATTAAACTCTGATTATTAAATATATCTGTTTTCCCATTAATTAGAGAATTTTTGCGACAGAAAGGGAGTAATTTATAGTAAATGCTACCTAGGTTTTCCTAGTCTACCTAGTCTTACCTAGGTGGATATTTTTATATGTGAAATAATGTGCAGTATTTAAATAAATGTTGGTGTAGAAATTTAAAAGAAATTTATCTCTATTTATAATGTTTGTTTGTGTAGATGAATATTTTTATATATACTTGTACAGTCATTAAACATAACTAAATCATGTTTTGCTTTTAACACTACATATTTAAATTTAAACCCAATCTCAAAAATTATTTTTTCTACATCCCTTACTCTCATTTATATATTATTATATATAAATATTTTTACATGTTTCGGGTACAAATGCTTAACACTGAGAAAATATAAGCTTCCAAGGAGCCCTATAATTTTGCTGGACGTGCAAGCTCCAGAAACGGCAATATGGTTGAAGAAGTGCAAATTCTCGTGAAGGTCGGCATCTAAATGGAAGAGAAGCTCCTTCGAGTAAAAGAATTGGTAACGCTATTAATTGCCTCAAGTCAGGAGGAACAAAAACTAAATGGGAATCAATTTCTCGCTTGGCTATCATTCGGTATAAAATGACCTTGTGTGAAAGTGCATTTCTTAACTCTCTGACTGCATGTTCGTCTGTTTTCTGCTGAATCTTACGATTTCCGCGGATTGGAAGT
>BGPR01000750.1:378011-418594 GCA_013235015.1 Araneus ventricosus
TCTTACGATTTCCGCGGATTGGAAGTTCGTCTGTTTTCTGCTGAATCCTATGATTTTCGCAAGCTAATGGGATTAATTGGTACTTTTAAATCGTTTAATCATATTATACTAATATGTAAAAAATAATTCGCATGGTTCAGTGGTATTTCAAAATGTTTTAAAACGTTGTGTCTAAATAGTAATTCAAAAGAATTATGCAGTCAGAGGGTTAATAAGGTAATTATATTGTTTTGCAGACAAATAAAGTACAAAAACATTCTGCTGGGTTTTTTTACTAAATTATTTCTCTATCACTGTACATTAAAAATGATCAAGCTGTCCAAATTTGGCAACTTTCCCTTATTTATTAATCTTTTATTTTGCAGATTTATTTCACACTTTTTCCGATGATTAGGAAGATATTTTCAATTCAATAAAACAACTTCTCCTGTCTTTTTTCTTGCGATAATCTTTTCAATCCACTTTTTCTGACTTCGTGTTTTTCAGTGAATTTAAATAAAACTTCAATTTCGAATGTTCCACCCCAAAATCTAGCAATCACATTTCGAAGAGGCAGCAAAAGAGACCGACATCCGTCCGAATATTCTCACACCAGAATCCTTATGAGAAAGATTTTCTCTCTCAATCCAAATCTCTCCGCTGAATGCTGAGTCTTGCTTTTTTCTCCTCCTTTTTCATAGTACTTCTAAGGGCTCCGAGAATTGCCAATTTCCTTGCTCATTGATTTTTTTTCCACGACAAATTGCTGGTGAAAAAAGACAGCAAGATAATCATTTCTCAGTGAATTGCCACAGACAAACGTTTCGTCGATGAAGAAGACAGCAAAAATGGATTTCATATCAGAAATGGTGGTTCAAAGGGTTGTGGATGCAAATGCAAAAAGATATACATTCTAAACATAGCCTGTGAAAATAAGATAGTGTATCAATATATAACAGAATTGTAGAAAGTGAATATGCTTTCTAAGAAAAGAATCGTAAGAAAAATAAGCATTGAGAAAAAATACCAAAATTAAAAGCCACGTAAAGAACCAAATGCGAAATAATGGATTATAAAAATTAACAGAATAACCACATGAAATTTCGCTGGTTTGATGGGCCCGTGTATTTAAATTATGGTGAAACCAGTTCATTCTTTCCATTTCTTCGTTATTTTCTTTAATTAACATGTTTTTAGGATTATATTAAAGTTTTTTCATGTTTAAAATTAATCATATACAAGCATGATAAATTAAATAAAGATTAAATATCAGTTTCGTCTTATTTTACTTTTTGAAAGATATCCATCAGAAGTTCAAAGAAAAAACAAAAGTGAATCAACAGATGATTCCTACTCTCATCAGATGTCTAAATCTAAATAACGATCATAATAAAAAAATCACTTAATTCAAGAGCAACACTTTGTCAAACTGCACTAAATATTTAATTGAAGATAAATAGGTAAACTGGCTTTAAAATAGGATTAATGAAAAATAAATAATAAAAATTGCATGATTAGTTACTACGCTAACTATAAACACAGCAAAATTTGATACAACAGTAAAAGCTGAATTTTGTTTAAACGTGATAGAACTTCAGTTATGCCAACACAAAACTTGAAAAGGTGCACAAGATGGGAGTGGGGAATTTTGTGCAGAATATTAGTTAAATATATAGAATTCTTCTGAAAATAACGAATTCACTGACATATAAATTGAAATATTCTTCAAGACTGCGTTTGATAGAAGTGATAATGTGCCACTCTATGACAGAGAAAAGTCTTGCCTAGCAACGTCTAAAAAGGACAAGTTCGCTCAACGCGCCAGAAAGTACGGATTTCTACTGCATTGACAAGTTGGAATGACCGATCAAGGCTTCTATCATTAACAATTAGACTCTTTTCTAAAGTTGATTTTCACTTTCATGTATAAAAAATATACAAACAGAAAGTCTTGTGATCGTCAAAAAGTTATCTAGAGATTTTGATGAATCTCCACGTTTTAGACCTACCTGCGGAAAGAAAAATAAACCATTTTCACAATAACGTTTGTGTGTCTGTATCTCTCTCTTTCCGTCCCTTTGAATGTGAGCACAATATCTGAAAAACGGAAGGGACTTGATTGATAAAATTTGGCACTTTGTCTTTATACAAAAATTATGAGTCTATCGAATTTTACATTAAATCCATCACCAGGACAAATATCTGTCTGTCATCTGCGCATAAATGAACATAATAACTCAGAACGGAGCTGTGGTACGCCTACGACAGATGCGGCGGACCAATTACCGGTATTTGAATGTAATGTTGGTAATGACTGAAAACACAAAACCTAAGGGATCAAGATAAAAAGAAGTTAAAGAATATTGTTTTATCAAGTGTATGTGCAAAGTGAGAGTTATCTAAATCCAAAATTCTACTATATAGCAGTGAAAGAAGAGTGCTAAAACCATAAAATATTGAATACCTCTGTCGTGTTAAGAAAACACTTTCCTTCTCTTCGCCCTTTTGGACCGTTGCCTGGTTCCATCTTTTTCGAATGTTTGGCCATCCCCTCTGATTTTCTGGGAATTACGCGGGGGTGATTGACCTCTTTTTGCATGTTCCGTGAGAGACTTGGAGAATTTTCTCTAAGGGTGAAGTACCGGCTGTGGTTCGCGACCAATGGTATTCAGTTTTTGGGGCTTCGCAAAGAGATTTTTTTGGGTTGCGAGGCAGTTTTTGAGAGAGACGGAGGATGGACTGGTGACGGGTGAGAAGGACGGAAAAATATATAAAAATGTGGGAAAAAGTTAAGAGAAGGTTCTTTTTGCTGGCCGTGAGGGGTGGCCCGCTTGCTTCTCACGGTTAATGCGGATTTCGGAAGTGGAGACTGCGTGGTAGGAAGAAGCTTATTCTCGTACTAAAAAATTTGAATCAAAATTTAACAAATGAAGGAGTTGTGATTTAGTCAGGAAGGGGCCGAATGCCCTGACTTCCGATGCAGAGAGCTGATCGCATCGTTGGGATATTTTCAGTGGGATGGCTCTGGCGTAATGGCCAGAAGAAACGGCCTGCGAAATTGCCTTCTCGGGTTGCTCTCTCCTATAAAATTGATTTTTCAGGAATTGCATCCTTATGTTTGCTCATACAAAAAACAAAAAGAAAAGATTAAAATTTGAATCTGTTAAAAAAAATTTGTATCTTAATGAGAAAACAAAAGAACATTGTCATTTCAACACGACACCTCTCACGAGCACAAAAATTGTAGAAAGAATGAACTCGTCTTATGCGTAGAACAAATATCGTAGTAAGCCTGATGCTGCATGTAAAAGGCCTACTCAGTTTTATTTTTAACTTATTTATTAACTTTCAATTAATAAAAATAATATCTGAAGATACTTTGATAGCAAATTTCTTGTTACTTTTGACCGTAATCAGTCACATCTTATCTTCCAATTAAAACAATTTGCTTCGACTCTCAGAATACTTCGGGGAAAAAACGTCATTACAAATGTGAGTCGATTCTCTAGAGAAAAGTCTTCATTGTTTTCTTTTTTCTACTAATGATTCCATTATTAAGACAAGTCTTGTTTGGAATTCCTCATTTCCTCGTTTTCTAATGCTAGATTGATCTTACATTTAGAAATCAAAGAACAAAACTGCATGCTTTCATCTTATAAAAATTTCATAAATAAATTGTTACGAAATTTCTTTCAAAGAAATGTTAGAAGGCAAATATCGAATAACATCCCTTAGCCAAAGAATGATAGATGTTTCTAATTCCAATGAGGGATACATGACCTTACCCCATCTAACATGATTCGATCTTCGATGCCTTTACTTCGGAACCGCTACAGCTTGTATTGATAAATGCTACATCAGACGACAGCGTTGTGTGTGCGCTTTCCGTCGACCTTGGGGCAATGCCACTCGGCAAAAAATTCTCGTCTCACCACTGGTCAGCGAGATTACTGATAATCGTGGACTGTACTCAATCGGCTTAAAAATGTACACGGTAGTGACAGAAAACTGTCAACAGCGAAAATTCAAACCAATCGGGTGTGACTTTGACGCTGAAGTGGTTCGTCTTCCACGTTGGTCGAAATCCTGTCTGACCGGTTGTCACGTGCTCTGACCGGTTGTTACGTGCTAAAAACTTCTGGCGAGTGGAACTGCCCCAAGGTAAACGGAAAGTGTACAAACAAACGCTGTCTTCTGATATAGCCTTTATCAATACAAACTGTCGCTGTGCCGTAGCATAGGCATCGAAGATCAGATCATGCCTTATAGCCTTAACTTTCTTCCTGTTTGGTTTGAACCATCACCAAGCAAAATAGCGCAGATAATAGTGAATAAGTTTCAAATAGATAAAAAGCGGATGAATATCAAGTGTATGTGTCAAGTTAGTTTACTTAGTTTAATTACACTGTAAAAAATATCCGTTTTTTTCCCGGACTTTTTCCGTATATTTGACGGTTTAAAGCTGTTTTGTTGACAAAACGGTTTTCCCCGTTTTCCCCGCTCCAGCCATAAACGGTTTAAAACCGTCAGTTCAAATTCTATTTTTCGTCATATGGTATTGCTTTCCGTACGATAACTTTCCCTTTTCTTAAATGTAATTTTATTGCATTCATTTCATGTTTTAATAGGGTTCCATCTCCGTAACCTTAAAACACGTGTTCTGGCAATAGTTGATTTTTACACCACTAGGTGGCGCCACTAGAGCTATAGTGACTTTAAAACTCAAATAGATTATTTTTACTTCACTTTATGAAGTCTCCGGTGGTCTAATGGTTAGAGCGACTGCCTTTTGTTTCTATGAACGCGGTTTCGATCCCCGGCTCGGAGGAGTTCGAAGTTTTGTCACCATCTTGCATCGAAATCGTCCAAGTAAGTTCAATTAAAAATTAAATTAATTGAAATTAATAATAAAGCCTTGATTAATTAATATTCCTAATCGATAATACACATCAGCACGTTTCAACTCAACTCGAACAGAAGGAAAAACAACTCAACTCAGTCGATGACGTCACTTGCTTCGATGATTTAATTTTTAACGAGAAAACTTGATCTCATACGTTAAAAAACCGTTGTGACTACGGATTTACTTCGTAACTTTTACGGAAAAAAGCTGTCCCTGTACGGTAAAAAACCGTTGTGCCTACGGATTTACTTCGTAACTTTTACGGTTTTGCACAACCAACCCAGCTGCCGGTTTAAAACCGTAAATTTTACGGGATTTTTTTTACAGTGTATATTAATCTGTCCCAAAATATCCATCGTCGTTCTTCTAATTCAGTTTGATTTCCTGCAATTTAATCTAGCGGTGACTTTTATATTCTACTTTTTATTACCTTATTTCTGTCACCAAATTTAAATGAAACTTTTATTTCGTGTATTTTTTCCCTCAAACTAGGAGGAGAACACATTTGCTGCAGGGGCAACAGAAAAGATCTACGTCCGTCCAAATATTTCTGTATCAGAATCTTTGAGAGAAAAATTCTATCCTCTATTGCGAATCACTGCCGTGAATTCTATGGCTTGCTTTTTTCTTCGCCTTTTGATGATGCTTCTTTCTTTGGTAAGGGTTCCGAAAATTGCCAATTTCAGGGCTCATTTATTTTTTTCAACAACAAATCACGGGGAAAAATTCAGTGAGGCAATTATTTCTCTGAGAAGTGCCATGACAAAGAAAGTGGAATTGATTTCCCATCAGAACTGTTGATTGAAAGAGATATGGATGTAAATACGTTAAAGAAATGCATTTAAAAATAGGTTGTAGAAACAAGAAAGTGTAGTAATAAATAACCTAGAAGTAAAACTTCATAAGGTAATAACAGTTATAATTAACAAAATTTAACAAAGATATTAACTATAAATTTATTAGTTAAGAATTAATTAAAACTCTTTGTATTATATAGAATGGCGCATATTGCAGCTATTTCTAATATAATACAGACACAAATAATAGAAATATAAATCAAAAGGTAAAAAAAGAAAAAGTATATATAAGAAACAGAAGATTTAAATAAAAAACGATAACAATACACCTTTTTGCGTGCTCAACGCAACAGCATCAACTGATTGCATCAACAAAAATTACAACGATTAATATTTAAAACACATAAAATAGAATTTAGAATGTAAAAGAAATTATTCAAAATGGAAGGAATAAATAAGGACTCGTACGACGAACTTTTTCGAAGACCACTCGCCATATAGGAGTTCTAAAATGGACAAAATTTTCTGTCAAGGGTAAGATTATGAATCAAAAAGATGATGCTTTGCAAAAAGCATCATCTTATAAAATTTCGAAGAAGCAGGAATCAAGAAATCGAAGAAGCAGAAATAAATAACATGAAAATGAGATAAAGAAATCAAAATGAAAATAATTTCGTGTCCCAAATTGTAAAATATTGGAATACTAAAATAATGAACAAAACCATGAAAATACTATTGGGTAGTGGCTCAGTATTTCAGAATAGATTTCAAGTAACCAGTTCCTTTTTTTTGAATAATTTCTTCTTATGCATTTATGTGCAGTTACTACTACAGTAGTCGCCGCTTGTATTAATCACGGATGAAACGATGAATAGTTTGTATTGATCAAAATAGAGTGGAACGGATCTTCTATATCTAAACACGTAGAAAACCGTAGTAGTGATAGTTTACGATGGTCGGAATGAACCAAGCATTAGGTCAATGACGATGAATAGGGGCCAGAAGAGAAACCACCATCACCCCAAGAAAGCCTGCGAGCACTTCGAAGATCAGTCCAATACCGTGTTTTATCTTTTCATGAACATTATTCATATGAATAGTTAATTCAAAGAATGCTTGACAACTCAAAAACAAGGTATAATAATATGTTTATATTCTCGATAATATGTTTAGAAAGCTTAAAAATAGAATGCGCATGAATTTTTTTAAATTCTCTGCATTGTATCAAGGTTCTTTTTCTAATTAAAACGAATGAGAATATCACAACAATGTTGTGTTGTCTGTTTTTTCTGCTATACCAATTGATTTGTATTATTTTAAGGCATTTTGTATGTACTGATCATTTGAAAGTAGTGGTCACTGCAAGTGGCACCCACTGTATTAACGTTTTAAAATCGTGCCTCTTTTGAAAATTATTATTATACAGGGTGAGGAAGTGAGCACGGACATTTTAAAAAAAATCATAAAATCATTAATCTTTTTTTCTTAAAAAAATGTATACCCTATTAGCACAAGATATTGTATGATTTCGATGTTCTGAATGCCGTACAATATAGCGGAAATATCGTAACACTATTGTAGCGCATCTTGTGCTATTAGGGTAGACATACCCGAATTCGTATTGAAATAGCGTTTGATAAAATCAAGAGTGTTGAATACATCTCCCATGTGGCGACAGTTATCATTGATGCATTTCTGAAGACGTTTTCTCATCTTCCATCTCACGTGCGAAGTTCAGTCGCTAGACGTAATCCTCGGGCTTCAACTGTTGCACGTCTGCCAATTTGTAGGGGTGGAATTGCAGGTATAAATGCAAAATAAGACTTACCGAACGATTGCTGAGGCCAAGTTCAGAAGAATGCTTCCGAGCAGATCGACTGGGATTGCGCAGCACGGCTTATTGTCTGACGTTTTCCACATTTTCAGAGGTATGTACTGTTCGTGTAACCCCCGATGGTCTTTTGCTCATTAGTGTTCTTCGTGCACGAAGTGTTGAAACCCAAAGTAGGACGAGCAGGAACATCTTGATTTCTATGGATAGTGAAATGGCGACGAAACACACGTTGAACTGCCGTGACAGACTCGTTATTCTTGGCGAAACATCGTACGCAGGAACGCGGTGTTCTACCGTTCACGGCTCCAATATTTAAAAAATGCTAAGACTTCACGAACCTAATGCCTTCACCTGGTGGTGAGTTCTAGCCATTTCAAAAACGTTTGCCCTTTCTGCCTCACTCCGTCTAGCTGGTTCGATTCCACCGTTTTGCCACCAAATAATTAATGCTGTGACGTGTTTGACAGCTAAAGACTCTGGGGACGTAGGTCCAGAGCCAAGAAATACTCTTTTTTAGTAGCACGTGCGTGCAAGAATTTTATTTAACAATGTTCTTGGTTAAATATAAGAAAATTATGAAAAAATTATCGAATAATTGTTTATAGTTCCGGCTTCCTTCAGCCTACTCTGTCACATAACCAAAACAAGCCCTACGAGTGGCCTAAATCAATGATGTCGGTCTTCCGTCGACCGGACTTGAGATTTCAGTCCTCAGTCTCTCGTTGTCATCACTAAAGAACGACGAGCCCTTGCTCGTTTTCTGTCCTCTTCCAAAATGTTCCCTTTCTTTTTAACCCTCATCTCCCTCCCACTGGAGGAGCGGTCGAAAAGCCTCTCCACGAATCCTCATCAATTTTGTAGGTGGAGTCTATTTCAGCGAGCCATTATTGGTTCCTTACCTCTTAGTCCTTTTCCTGTCGCAAGCGGGTTCTCAAGCTGGAGCTAAATGACCCTATCAATCACTTCCACTAACGAGTAGTCCGTCGGTGACAGGCTGGACTCCCGGCTCTCTTTGTCGGCGTTTCAACGAGATGTCCATTGTTGACAGACTGAATTCCCGGCTCTCTTTGTCGGCGTTTTAACAAGATGTCCATTGTTGACAGGCAGCCAGCCGAGACACCTGATCTGCTCAGTGACCCATGGGATGGGAAAAAAGTTACTGGTCGCTAATGATCTTGGGGGATCTTACAATTTTAGGTTCGATTAAACTATAATTTACCAAGTCATGAAGCTTTGAATATCATCATCTTAGGCCAATCAACAACAACCGCTTCTACGAGGCATCTGTTGGTTGGCGGATTACTGCATGAGTCTTTATGAACAGATAAATATTGGCCTGTGAAAACAATATCAAAAATTGTTGTCTACAAACGGTGTTTGTTTGTATATAAAAAAGACCAGTTATTTTAAAAAACAAGTTCTTTTGAGCGGTTATAACCGCCAGGTTAAACCGGAGATGGAAAAAACCTGAATAACCGAAAACCGGTTATTTTCGCAATAACCGCCATCCCTCATATCGCCTTCGCCAAAGTTAACTTTCTGTGGAAAAAATGTGTTTGATATAGTTCGATATAAGAAAGAATGTGTAATTTAAACAAATCTAAATATTATTGTAATTGAAAGGGAAGCACGAAACAAATCTTAGTTGAAAGGATTTTAAGGACTGCCAAATATGTAGGTATGAGATAGGATAATTTTTTAAGAAAGCCGCTGAATTTTGCTCGCGACAATGATTGAAGGAATTCTTTGAAAATTTCGAGGAGGTAAAGAGCACATAGAATTTCCAACGCCTCTCATAAAATGTCCTCGACTTTCTTCATTTCGATCAATATCCATTGCTAAATCAAGTAGATCATGTGCCCTTTTTTAGCAGTTCGTTTAATTCCTTGTTAATTAAAGGTACTTTATTTTCTTCTGCCATTGTTGCTTTCATTGTCGGCTGGCATTACAAGATTATCAATTTCTTCATTTGCAATTTCTCATTAAATTCTTTGACTTCTTCCACATCTCAAAATTCTTCGTCGTTAATTGCTTTTGCAATTTGTTCGATGTTTTGGTTTCATTTTCAAGCAATGGGGAAACCGTTAAAAATTATTGAATACTTCTGGCTACAATTGACGTAATAGACGTAAAGAAGGATTCCATATTTCTGTAATTTTGAGAAATAATAAATAAAATCTACTTTGGTGACATTCATGGCTCACATCTATTGAGTGCCAAAATTTAAGAAGTTTGGTCCATGCTATGTGTTGGCTCAAAGACATAACCTCGTCAAACTACACTAAGTACCCTATACAAGGAATGGATGGGAAATTCGCCACATTTGGACCAGTGTATTAACTTCAATTCTATAAAATACTTGGACCGTAAAATGGGTAAATCATGTTATAACGATGTAACTGGGGTGTATTTTAAAGAGAAAGCGCAACGTGGTTACAGTTGTCGAACAAATGTTTAGATTTAGGCTTCATCTGTTCATTATTTTAACAAAATACAAAAAGCTCTTACGCTGTTTTGAATTAAGCAGAAAAATTTGCTTCCATAGTCTTAGATAGGGAATTTCTTTGGTTACAATCTACTACAATCGTTTTTATTAAAATTGTTTAAAAATAAGATTAGGATTTTGATCTTGCTGTCCAAAGGTTGCTTAGATCGGGCCATAAACAGTTGCCTAAATTGGACCATTTGAATCAATGAGTTTATTATCTTAAACTACGTGAAAATAGCTCCGAAAACAGCATATGACTACTAGTACTCCTCATATATTGGAATTGGAACAAATCAAAGCAGAAAAACAATAAAAAGACATTACACTATCAAATATTGGATCAAAAGTATAACCATTTTCGTTACGTATCATTTGTGAGGGGGAAAAAGGGAGAATAGGAAGTGTTTCAGTGCATAAAATGTCATTCTTGGGTTCGTGCAGTGTGTGCAAATGTGAATTTGAAAATAAAAAAATATTTCTTCTTTAATTGCGCTTAAGGAAATTGGTGGAGCAATCTGAATCACCAGAACAGTCCATTCTAGACAACCGGTTTCGTTGATTCGACTGATGACATTTTTAAGCTGCTTTCTTTTTTATTTAAAGTGTATTTTATAAAAGGAGAATTACACTGTTCTGAAGATAAATAGGCAACAAAAATTATATCACTTACTTTTCATTAGAATTCCTACTCCATCGCTGTATTAAAAAGTGTCCAGGTGGTCTAAATTAGGCGACTCATCTCCACTAAAACTACCGTTAAAATCGGATTAACTAAAAGTAAATATTTATAAAAATTTAACAACAGCCTAGTTGCATGAATAACAGCATTACAAGTCGTGCACATGGCAGATACAATGGTACTTACGTATTAACGCCACCGCAGCTACAGATTTGGCGGTTTTTAAGAGCCACCAATTTGGCGGTTTTTGTACTTACGTATTAACGCCAATTTGGCGGTTTTTAAGTGCCGCCAATTTGGCGGTTTTTGTAAACAAGATTGCTCTTTATTGGCGCATTATCGCCAATCTGTAGCCTCGGTGGCGTTAATACGTAAGTACCGATACAATAATGTCTAGTAGGAAGCTGTAGCAAAAATAAACATTTGCAAACTTAAAATGAAAACAAGTGTTCAAAGGACTTGCCATCTGAAGCGATACTCACTTCGCATGTTGTTAGTCATGCAACTGAGTTGTTATGCTATTGTAAATTTGTATTCCAATTAATCTTTCTTGTGCATTTTATATGGTGGAGCCTTTTCTTTTACTTAATTCACTGACAAAGAGACCGTGTAGCGCATACACTCCCTCTTCAACTTTGCATTCCGGTCCCATGTTTTATTACAAAAATTGCTTGTTCCTGTATATTTGACCAACTCTTAAATTTTGTAAATGACCTTTCAGGATGCCTCGTGTAATAGCTCAGAGAAACTTTCCTTGTATCTAAAAATATACGCCTCGAGTCAAAAATTTGTTATAATTTTCTTGCATTTCTATTAAGTAAGAAAGTTAAGCTATTCATTCATCTATATAACTTTTTCCCATGTAAACAATGATCCTTAATAGCTTGGTCTGAACGTAAACATATTCGATTTGCTAGCGAGTGATTTTAAATCACAGAATCTCAATTTCTTTCAAAATTCATGAATGGAACCCATTATAAAAATGGAGTATAAAAAGAAATCGGAAAAAAATTAATCAATAAAAAAATAAACTTCTGGAAAAATTGAAACTCTAATATTTACCAAATATATTTTGCATAGGATATTCATTAGACTAGGACAAGAAGAGGTGATTAAGATGTGAGAAGGAAAAGGTTAGAAAACAAGTGAAAACTTACAAAATAAACAGCGTTTATTGAGTATTAAAAATATTTATTGTTCTTTAGTAAGATCAATCGAGCCTAAATTGCTGATATCATCTTTAAGACCATGAAGAAATGTTGCTTTAGTAATTATTCCCTTTAATTCTGCTGATTTTGGTTTCATTTTCATTTTAAGTAGTAATGATTTACAGTGGAATAAATACAGTATACAAATAAGAAAATATTAGAATTAAGTTTTACGAATATCACTTGGACGAATTTTATACACAATTGTGTAGATGTATTGAAAAGCAACAGTTTTAGTTAAGCGAATGCGCAAAATTTCTATTTTTTAAGTTTTCCTTGATAACAATAGACTAAAAAGTGGTTATGCATAAACGGAAAATCTTATTTGTTAAGCAGTTTAGAAGAAATTTAATAAAATCTATGGTACTTACGTATTAACGCCACCGAGGCTACAGATTGGCGGTAATGCGCCAATAAAGAGCAATCTTGTTTATAAAAACCGCCAAATTGGCGGCACTTAAAAACCGCCAAATCTGTAGCTACGGTGGCGTTGGCGGCACTTAAAAACCGCCAAATTGGCGTTAATACGTAAGTACAAAAACCGCCAAATTGGCGCCACTTAAAAACCGCCAAATTTGTACCACTTAAAAACCGCCAAATTGGCGTTAATACGTAAGAACAAAAACCGCCAAATTGGCGTTAATACGTAAGTACAAAAACCGCCAAATCTGTAGCCTCGGTGGCGTTAATACGTAAGTACCAAATCTATTTTTAAAAACAAACTTTCATTAGTGGACTAAAAAAATATTTTTTTTATTTTAATTATTTACCTCTGTTTAGTCATTAGTTTATAAATCACAATTATGAATATTATGACATCTTGAAATCAATTTTTGAACAAATTCACTACGAGGGTGAATCACTTGAAAGAAATTAAAATTTAATTCACTTTATCGATTACCTGAAAATTAATTCTGAAAATATCAAAATAGTATCTTACCAGCAAGAATTCATAAGTGCGCATTCAAGTGTAAGTAAGATTCTTCTCATCAGGAAGTGAGTGAAGCATAGATTATGAAATTTGATATTTTCAAACATGGAACAAGTCAAGTTAAATAAAAGTACCCAATAAAGGAAACCAAAATGCAAGAGTAAAAAATAATTAATGATATCATAATTTTTTAAAATAAAAATCACAGATAAAATTACTATAAGCACATACACAAAAGAATGAAATCAGAATTCGACTTTTGTAGTCGTAATTCAATTCAGAACTGACTCAACTTCTGGATGAGTAAATATGGGAAAAAGGGAATCTGCAGTTCAACGGGGTATCTTTAGAAATTTTTGTGTGCCTCTTTTAAGAAGCCATTTATATTCTTTTAAATACAACATCGAAATATTTTCATAAATTACAGGCTTATTAAAACGGTTTGGAAACAGATTTTCAAAATATATGAGACCAATACTGGGTGCTTACAATTAAATTTTTAGGTACTTGCCATTATTCGTATATCATACAATTAAAAGGAAAAAGTACCAGAAAAATTTGAAACTTTTCATCTTCAGACCAAAGAAACGTAGTAAAGATTTTATAAAATTGGCGTTACGAATCTCAAGCAGAAATCCTTTAACTTTCAAATTCAAGCCTCGGTGGCCTAGTGGTAGGCTCTCGACCCCGGGACCGGAGGGCCGCAGGTTCGAAACCCGATTCCACTGAAGATCCGCCGTGTATGGGGCCTGCTGCACGCTAAATCATACGTAGTGGACAAACGTCCTCCCGTTGGTGTGGCGTGGAAGTTTGGAGAGGTTGGTGCCAGCTCAGGTGTCGTCCTGACCGCGGTTCAAGATTACGAGGTCCGTCCCTAAATAGCCCTCGTGTTTCTTCAAAACTGGACGTTAATATAACCTAACCTTAGCTTTCAAATTCAAATGGAGGTGAATCTTATAATAATGAACAAAAAATCTGCTAAACGGAAAAAATGAATATTCAACCTCTATATATTATGACATTCCTTTTCTCAGTAATAAGTGCGATTTCTGAGGCAGAAGATGAAATCAAAACAAGTCCAGAAGTTTCTTTTTGAAAAAGATGTTTACCAACTTTTCTAGTTTATGACACTCGAGATCGCTTCATTATTTTCTAAAAACACAAATGATTTACGGTGAAATATTCTTCACTCAACTAACTTTACGAAATAAAAAGTATGAATAGTTTCCTGTCCTAATTAAAAAGAAAAACATAATAAGTTTTATAATGTTTTCAAAGATATTGTAGTGTATTCAGGATGAATTAACATACTTTTTTTATAAAAAAGTACTTTTAATTTAACATAATTTTTCACCATAATACCGTTCATTCGTTGGACTATCAACATCAGTCGTTACATTTTGGTCTCTCTCTCTAACAGCTAATTTTAATTCTTATAATATCTAACATCTTTTTCTTGCGTTGCTAGGTAACGCTCGTAAGGCAAATATTGTATTGCCACACTACATTTTAAAGAGAAGACTTAAGAAATAACAAAATATTTTGTAACGAATATCACAATATAAACACTTTTATGTCTCTATGCGACGATGTGAATTTTTTTGAGGTTGGAATATAGGCATTCCATCATTTTAGAATTAATCTCTATTGTCTTATAAAAGAATATTATTGTAAAAATAATTATTTAAGACGAAGGATAAATAATATATATTTTATTTTCCCCTGTAATCAGAATGATTTATCGTTTTTTAATTTAGATTTATTTCAGATAGCTGTAATTAATGTTTCCAACTTTTTTGCGAAAAATTGTGTAATGTAATTATTGTATTATACTTAGAAATGTGTGTTTCTATACATAGTTCTTTATTATGAGTGTTCAAAATATTTGTGATGTAATTATCATTAAGAGACTTGAATAAGATTATTTGCACTTTACAATGTGTAAATGTTAGAAAATATCCAAAAAAATACGAAGCCTACTCATCAAAATTAAAATTATAAAAAGAATCAATAAAATTCTTTCTAATTTCAATTAAACCCAAAATACATATTAAGTATATTTTTAAAATGTTTAAATCCGTCTAAAAAATCTCTTGTGTAATTTCCTATTAATTTAATTAACGACACATTTTTAAATGTATTTTAGATCTTTATTACTTATTAAAGTAGGTATACTGGTTTTTTATTACTGTTTTAAAATGGTTTATTCAAATAAATTAATTACGGAAAACCTTACTAAACAACATTTTTTTATGTCCTCATTTTTTCGATTAATTCAATTCATTAATAATTTACGTTTCTTTTTAAATTATAAGTTGGTTGTCCAGTCGTTTTGACTTTTAAGGAATTCTTTTTGCTTAATATTTACTTATAAAACTACCTTCAGCATCGTGAGTGTAAACATTTTCGTTATGTTGTTTTCATCGATTTTTAAGCTTTAATTCGTTAATCAGCTTCTGGCCAACACTTCACTTATTCTCATAATTTCAGCTAATCCTTAAGCCAAAAGAAATGCATAATTAAAAGAAAAAGTCCTAGCAAATCAGCGTAGCTATAAAAAATACACTTCAAATCTTCAAGTATTGATTAGAAAAGTTTACTTACTTTTAATATATTGCTAAATTTTGTTAATGAAAATTTATACATCAGTAAAGAGTTGATATATTGTAAGATTTAGCAAGAAACAAAAAAGTCGGCAGATAGTTTAATGCGATTGATCTCAGCATACTTTGAAACGCTACCAAAAATTTTTTTTTGGTGATTTTCTATAGAGGAACCGGTGTAAAAACGGGCACTGGTGTAAATATGGGCACCCCTCCCCAAGTGGCTATGGGAGGTGCTGAAGACTGGCCTCCAGGACTGTAGAAGGCACTACTTGTTGATATAAGATAGCAGAGAACAGTTAGAACCATTCTTTCAAGTAGTGTGGATGCAGCGTGAGTTCTTAAGCGAATTGGTGCTTGTTCTGGACTGCAAACTTTTGACTGGTATGTGAAATCGTTTTCTTTTCATGTTCTTATGGTTAGTTTAAAATAATTTTACAGTGATATCCGGAAAGTAGAGATCCTAAACTACTTTTAGAAGCACGCCTTTAGTCACACACGCTTTTTGGTTACATGTGATAGTGGTCATCTTTCTTAGGTTTGGTTGGTGTATATATGGGCACCCTTTCAATGCCAATTGATGAGGCTGCTGAAACGCCGAAATGTTCCCCGGGAACTTCAAATACAGTTTCTTCGTTCGACATATCTCCTATCCCCAACATTAAGAAGAGAACCACTACTCGTGGACGCAAAACAACAAGGTCCAGCCTCTTCACTGGATCACCATACAAAGATCAGTTGACCAAGTCTCTTGAGAAAAGTGCTCCCAAGAAGACGTCCTTGAGACCGGCCAGGGGGCAGGAGTGGGAAGACCAAGGGCCTTCAAAAAAAAGAAAATTCGACCCACGAAACGATACGATTCATCATCGAACTCATCAGACAACTATGATCCTCCCCTTGTGGACAGCGATGATGATATGAACCTGGATATCAACGATGGGGATAAACCAGACTCGAGGAAGACAACTTGCATCTTTTGTGATGGAAAGTTCTCTGAAGACACTCGCGGGGGAAGTGTGGGTTAAATGTGTTATGTGCTAAATGTGGGCACACGTAGGTTTTGCCGGGGCTGAAACAGCCAGTTATGTTTGCGATTTCTGTAAATAATTTTTTTTTCTGTAATAAATAAATTCTCTACTATTTTATATTGTTTTATCCTGTTTTAAAACATTTTAAACAATTTTTTGTGACTCTTTTGGAGAGGGCCCATATTTGCATCCCATTTTTTCTGATGCTTTTTTAAAAGCTTTTTGTAAATCTTCGTTTTCGAATTGAAATAATTGGTATTAATCATTGTTTTGCCTCCTCTCATTTAGTAAACTTGTAATAGCTGTTAATGAAGGTCAAAAATCCAGAATTTTTCAAAATGAAAGTAACTTTAAGTCAAAAACAAAAGAGGGTGCCCATATTTACACCTTTCCCTCTATATACAGAGTGAGTAAAAATGAATAATCTGATTTCAAAGCTTTTCTGTGCAACATGCATTTGTAATTTGCTTCATTTCATTGAAATATACTTACTTCATGATCTAATTAATGTATTCAAGTGTAGAATACTGTTTGTCCGCGACGAGATCTCTGCCCGCCAAGTTGCCTGGTTGGTGGCGGTCGCTTTAGCAACTGGTTATGTTAGGGAAGATCCATTTTGTATAGGAGTAATCCGATGGAATTTCTGGGTTTTATGTTATTCTGGCAATAGTCTGAGGCGGGAAAGAGTCGTTGATCATTCATCTTCTCGGTTTTGCCGCAGTTGCCCTTTCTTTCCCATTGGGCGCTAAGTGCGCCAATGTAACAAACTTGAATGAAGTTCTACCTACTCGAGATGGATTCTTAATACGGTAACCTGTTTCTATAGCGACCGCCACCATCCAGGCACCTTGGCGGGAAGAGATATCATCGCGAACAGACAGTACATATGTCACAGTCGTTCAATATACTCTCCTTTTGTTATAAAGCATACACAAGTAAAAAAAATGAAAAAAAGTTACCTCCGAAAAATCTGAAAGAAAGTACATTTTTCTTTAGATGACTCTTAAAAACCGATTTAAAAGCAAAACAGTGTAACGTCTTGTTTAAATATGTTTTATGTACTTCCAAACATGAAACTCTTCTGAGCGGCCATTTGTCCTTAGAATGTTGGATGACCACTGTATTATGATACACAAAATCCTCTCATTGCTTGTAATTTTGTTCTTGACTAAAAAGAAAATATTTGTTGCACCAAATGACTTTTAATTTTTATTTCTCGTAGTTTCCCCAAAAATTACAGACTGTGCCAAGAGGTTTTTAAAACCCGTCGAAAGTAAATTTTTTCCATAAGTAATTAATAATTTTTAAAGAATGTTACATAATTTAATTAAATATTGCGAGTTGCACGTCGGAAGCAAAAATAATGAATTAAAATATCAATAAGACTTTCATTGAATAGGAATAGCAGACTGTAAAAAGCGGTTTTTAAAACCAGTCGAAGGGCAATTTTTCCATAAGTAATTAATATTTGTTTTAAATTATATATAATTTAATTAAATATTGCGAGTTGCAAATAGGCAATAAATTAAAAATATTATTTAAAATAGTTGCAAATCGGAGGAGAGAAAAAAATGACTGCAGGCTGTCTTCTCAAACAGCCGCTGATGTTAAAGGCGTAGGACTACTTTACTTGCGTGACTCTTTTGTTTCTCGAAGTTTCTCGTAAGTTTTTAAGTTTACTTAAGTTTTTTTGTAACTTCTGTTGTTACCCTTTATCTCCAAAATAAGACATTAGTTATGTTTTAACATATGTAATTTCCAAGATATAGAGGATCGCGTCACCAATTCATGCGTATTTTTGCCCAACTTTGCGACTCAGATGTCACTGAATTACAATTCCAATTTTCAATTCTTTTTTTGGAACTTCTGTAATTACTCTTTCCCATTAAAATAAGACATTAGTTATGTTTTTAACATATGAAGTTACCGAAATATAGAGGATCTCCCATACCAAGTTTTGTGGCGTTTTGGCGTGCGCATCAATTTTCTTCCTGAGACCCCAATGGGAGGAACGTAGTCCTACGTTAAAATATGATTTAAAACATCTATAATACTTTCATTCAGTAGGAATAGCAACACTCATAAAACACTAAAATAATCATTTCTGTTTATGAAAATATAGTTTTTAATGAATAAAAATTTACTTTTTGATTATTTGTCACGAAACCTACAATAAAACTTTCCATATTCTTTATAATATTTGTGAGGAAAATTTGAAGAGAATCTAGTTTCTATGGCACACAAACTATTTAGGAAATTTTACTGCTATTGATATTGATATCAGTATTTATGAAGATATGAAGTATACCGAGAATCGAATCAATCCCTATATCTGAATTGCTATTCCTTTTCGCATTGCTCTTATTTCCTTAAACCGCTTGACAGAACGCCGCCCCATGCCTCCGTGACTGATGCCTTTACGGCAACCGAACCGGTTGAATGGACATGGGACGAAACCGCTTCACAGCGGTCAAGGCCGATCCCAGACTCAACTTCATTCATTACTCAAACTTCCAGCTGCTGATTACTGTTTGTTATACTCCTAGCGTTACTGACGGTCGTCATTGCTTTTGCTTTTCGACCGGTGTCCATCTTCGGAAGGCAAAGTCACCAAATCGCCATCTCTGTCTTGAACTTACTTTTCTGCCTGAATGGAAATATCTTGAATCATCTTTCAATGTTTATGACAAAATCTATAGATTTATCATCATTATAATCCCCGAGAGCAAAAAAGAGAACAGACAAGGAGATTAGAACCCCTATTACGAAACAGCGTAGAATGATAATATTTTGTGCTTGATTCGTTTGTCTTTAAATTATTTTTAAAAACTTATTCTTAATTATATAAAAAAGATAACGTGCACACGAAAAAGAAAAGATTTCGAATCTCCAGTCCGAAACATCTTGTTATGAGAATGTTTTAGACTAGACTCGTACGACTTGCTTGCACCAGACGCTGCATTGCGAAACATCGTAGCGTGAAAATGTTTTAGGCTAGATTCGTCTGGCTTAATTGCACCAGCTGTTGCATTCTGTGCATAATGATTTGGGATTTTAAAAATTATGAATGTAATGTTACACACAAAGTTGTTTAAATGGAAAAACGTGCCTGTGGTAACTGACATCAACTTTCAACCGTGTACTTTTAGCAGGACGGTGAAATCTTTATGTAAACATCACGCAATGGGCAGGAAATAATCCCTGCCTATGGACGAGTTTTCTGGTTTGTTTACTTACATTAAAAACCTTGAATTTATCTGCTTGTATGTTGGACTTCCGCTTTGAAGATTCCATTGACTTAGCATTACACCGGAATTACGTAGTTAAATGTAAACAACACAGTTAGTAGACAAATGTAAACAAACGAAACAGAAAACTCGCCCATAAGCATTATCAAGTTAATAAAACATACAATGCTTTGAAATATGTTTGTAGAAAACTGAAAAATAAATCATTTTTTTAAAAAAAATCGATTAACTTATAGTTAGAGGCCACGGTGGCCTGGTGGTGATAAGGTCTCGACTTTGTTGCCGGAGGGCTCCAGGTTCGAAACCCTATTCAACGGAAGATCCACCGTGTATGGGGCCTCTGCACACTAAATCACACGTAGGGGGTTAAACGTCTTTCCGCTGGTGTAGCTTGGAGAGCGGGTGCCAGCTCTGGTGTCGTCCTCGTCATCTGACCGCGGTTCAAAATTATTACACCCGTCCCAAAATAGCCTTCGTGTTGCTTCAAAACGGGACGTTAATATAACTAAACTAATTAACGTATAATTAATTAAAATTTAGAAAACATTCTTAGAGAACACCTAGTACCCAATATGTAACTACATATCAAGGATAGGGGTAGATCAGGGTAGCTGTAGTTCCAACAGTCTACCCTGTAGGGAGTTTTGAATAATTTCCTCATTACTCATGTCGCAATTTACAGATAGTATGGCAGCATATAAAGAATATAATGTTTTTAATGCTGCCGCAACGCGAGTGTGTATAAAATTTAGTAATTAAATTGAGGAAAAGTATTGTTGTAAAATAGACTTAAAAATATTTTTAGAAATTTATTAAAATTTTATAAAAATATAAACGCAAATAGAATTGATATCACTGAAAAGCTAATGTTTTGAATTGTAAAGAGGTGTCAAAATAATTTTTGTGCAATAAATATGCTCTGAAGTTATTGAGAAAAAACTTCAAAAATTTCAATTAAAAATCAAATTCAAATTTAGCCGAAACTTTTTTGGTCAGTACTTGCAACTCAAAAAGAATCTACCTGCCACTTTTACCAGTTCATTTTTTAACGATGTAGCATACACATAGAGTATGTCTCATCTGAAAATAAAAAAATAGTTAAAATCCCAAACTAGCTTTACAATTTCAATTTGTTTGTTAAAGAATAACGCATTAATAACCAATTTTAACTAATTATTTTTCTCATTAGCTTGATGAATATAGTTCCTTTTTAAATTGAAATATACTTTACAATATTCCTTTACAAAAGATATTATCTGATCAAAAGTATCCGGTAACTTTCGGATTTTCACATTTTTTAGAATTTCTCCGGAAAGGCTAGACCAACTGCCCTCGAAATTCGATCATGTAAAGAATAACTCTCACTTTGCAGTGAGAATCCGTCACAAGGACATTTAGGGGATCGACCAGAAATTGATGAAGAAACAAATTATTTCAGCTCACCCCTCTTCATCGAATGCTGATAATGATTTGCAACTTTCATCAATGTTTTTTTTGCAGTCAGTAATATTTACATGCAGTTTCGTGACAGTAGTACGCATATTCGGGAAGATAAAAAGGTTTTCTTAGAAAATCCCTAATTTTCCCGCATGTTTTTTGCTTATAACATGCAGAGTTGTCTTTCAAATTATACGACACTTAGAGAATATATGGCAATATATTCGTAAAGCATTTTGTTAAAATTTGGAGTAAATACGTTGAATATTCAAGGAAATATGAGTATTTGCAGCAGATATTTTTTACTGTGCATGTGCGAGATATAACCTTATTTTTTTTCATACCTTCTAAGCCAGGTATATAAAGAAACTTATATAAAAATTCCAGTCGAATGCCATTAGGGTTTAGAAAGATATCGGCATTGCAGTGATAAGAATTTCTACTTCCTTCTAAGAGAAACAAAATGATGAGGATTTTTCCACTAACTGATATTTTTCAAACTTGAATTTTTGATTCATTTTATAGAATTTAATAAAGATTGAACATGCTGAATACTCAGACATACTTATAAAAAAATTCATAATTTAAATTCCAGTTCCGAAGATTCAAGTTTTAAAAATATCAATTTGTGGGAAAACCCTCATCATCTTGTTTCTCTTAGATTGAAGAAGAAATTCTGCTTATTGCGATGTCGACATCTTTCTAAATTTTAAAGGCATTAAATTGGATATTTTATATAAGTTGCCCTATATATCTCGCTTTAAAGTTGTGAAAGAAAAATCACGCTATATCTTGCACATGTGCGTAAAAGAATATTTACTACAAATACTCATATTTCCTCGAATATTCAGCGTATTTACTTCAAATTTTAACACAATGCTTTGCTTCTATATTGTCATATATTCTGTGTGTTTCGTATAATTTGGGTAACATCTCTGCATGCTATAAGGAAAAAACTTGCGAAACAATTTGGGACTTTTTAAGAAAACCTTTTATATCTTCAAGAATATGCGTGTTATTGTCACGAAACTGCATGCAAATATTACTGACCAAAAGCAAAACCATTGGTGAAAGTTTCAAATCATTACCAGCCTTCTGTGAAACGGTGTGAGACGAAATAATTTTTTAAAATGTGAAAATTGAAATAATGTGAAAATTGAAATAATGTGAAAATTTTGTGTGTGTGCAAGGAAGACTACTTAGGGCTACCACATTTTTCACAAACATACTTTGCAGGATGGGAATGTGAACCTTGGTGCAAATTTTTAGAAAGTTCAATTCATTAAAAATTCAGCACGATTTTGGCTAAAACTTCAGATAATATTACAGCTCAAAAATGATCTTCACATAACCTTAAAATTCAAAATATTATCTTTCTGATAACATTGATTTAATTGTCGCACAATATTTCCTTAATTTTAATAATTTTTTAAAAATATTTTGAAGTAGAGGAAAGTCGGGTAAGAGGCATTTACTACAAGTTCCGTCAACTATATTTATTCTGATTTTAATTATAGGTTTAATTTAAAGTTTTTAAGTTTTCCGTAATACATGGATTGTCATTGAAGCTGGAGTGTTTTCCTGTTCCCAGTTTTGACATCTTCTGTCTGCGAGTAATTATAGGCTGGGTTCAACCATTTGAAACTCCCTACAAAAACACCTTGAACAGGAAGCCATTAAGAACTACCAAGTGTAAAAGGTTTAATAGAAATTTTTCCCACATCCAATAATCTCGCAAACTAGCTTGTCGCCAAAGATGGCTAGCGACGAATATATGTGACTTCGAGAATTTTTCCCTTGTTAGTTAGAAGTTATGAATTTTTTTCTAGTTAAGAATTTTTCTTTTACACTTGGCAAGGCTTTTTTTATCAATTTACTAGCAGAATACCCGGCCTTGCCCTGTCGTATACAGATAAAAATATTTTGGAAGAAAAGAAACCGAACAATATTTTATAGATAACATATTGTTTTTCAATATTACTGTTTTTGCGGAAATATTTCTCAATCTTTTATCAAGTGATTCATAAATTAATAGTTTAAAAAGTTTATTTCATTTATCATGAATCATAATATGGAATATTACATTTATTCCTTGCATTGTTAGGCAATTTTTGGTGGCAACTTATTATTTCAGGAACCCGAGACATAAAACTTTCATGCTATTTGATACATTTGATGAATGTCTTCATATGACTCACTGTCACCCACCCAGAAGAGTACGAGATAGGTACCTGTAGTGTTTGGCTACCGTTGGCGATGGTTGATCGGATGCTTGGCGTAACTCCTTGCTAGTCTATGGTTGCTTTTCTGTAAACGAGTCAGTTTGAGTGACGACCTCGAGAAGTGAGGTGAGATATTTAGGCCTAGTTGTGGCCGTTATTTTTGGAATAGCTCTGGCTTTTACGGTGCAAAGTACCGCACTGCATGTTTTATGTGTGTTGCTTGTCTTGTGTGTGTCTAAGTCTGAATATAATTATTTTTCTAAAATCTGGTATCTTCATTTCAAAGAGACAGCCCTTTTAGCACAAGACATTATACGATATCTCTACGACGTTGTCCGGTATTCTGAATGCCGTACAATATCGTGAAGATATCGTAACAATATTGTACAGTGTCTTGTGCTATTAGGGAGCAACACCACATACTGTATTTCTCAATACAGGATTTTTTGTTGTTTTGAACAATGTGGGAGTCATTTTTCAACTAAAATTTCAACAACGAAAGTGCCTAAATCAACAAATGAAACATCCAGCCGTTCTCAAGAAGCATTTCTACATGTCTAATCGTTAGTTATCATCCTAAAAGGTTGGCTGAAAACGTTTCACCTTTTTCATATTTTTAATTCGACATTATTAAAACATACGAATTAAGTTTCATTTCGATCAGTACTATTTTTACGTGTATTTCGTAGAAATTGCCCAAACCTACACTGAAGGACTAGGTTAGAGATTATTTACCCCAAAAGTATTTCATGTCGTTTAATGAGGAAGATGCTTAACAAGTTTCATCAAAATCGCTTCAGCATTATCGAGATTTATGTCAATCTGCCTACACCTTTTCTCCATTATACTTGAGGTTTGGGATGAATATTTATTTACCCCTAAAATGTTTTTATTTTGCCTATAAAGAACACGTGTATCAAATTTCAACAAATTGCCACAACCGTATCAAATTTCGTGTCAATCGGCCATTTGCCGAATGCCTTTAGGCGACTTTGTCCCATTCAAACCTCAGATTTTAGGTTGGCGTTTAATTGCATCTGCAATATTTTTAGTTGGCTAATTATAAGTAGATGTACCTAAATTAATCAAAATCGCAGTAGAAATATCCAACAGTATGTCAACCGGCTCAAGGGTTTACAATTGTGTCTCCCCCTACTCTGAGCAATTGGTTTAGCCTTTATTTACTCATACATTATAATCCATACATTAATCACCCTCTGACGAACATATGTACCATGTGTCATAAAAATCACCCCATCCGTATCAATTTATATTATGCATTGATTTCTTACTTCAATCTGTAAAAATACGCATTTCTCATTGAATCAATTTAAAAAAATAAATTTTTGGCTAGATAATTGGTTTATATGAAGAATGACGCAATTCTCGTCCGTTTGAAGGTTATTAAGTCGTGGTTATTTGCTTTCTCACATGTAAAATTCCGTTTGATGCTTTTTCACATTTCAATTTTACAAAGAAATTGTTTTGTGAAAGGTTGAATCCGCATTTTTTAATGAATAATCTATACAAAAATATGGGTTAAGAATAAAAACTAATTCATTATTTTTTAAAAAATGATAATAAAAGCTCAAATGAGCTTAAAGCTTGGATTTAGAATAAATCCAAGCTTTAACTGAAGTTGTTAATGATGCATTTTACTGAATTTCATTCATTAAAAAATTAGAAAAAAAATTATCATCAATATTTCTTTTTCATATCAACTTAAAAAAATAGATTTAACCTTTTACCTTTTGATGACGTTTTTGTAAGTACTGGAAAAACCTTTAGCTTATAAAACACTTTTATTTAACATGACTTGTTTCATTTGTTTTTAAAAGATGATGTTTCTAATCAAGTTATACTATTTGTTCTATGTATAGTAGACTAGAAAATATTTCATACTATTTGTTCTATGTATAGTAGACTAGAAAATATTTTATACTATTTGTTCTATGTACAGTAGAATTCGCGTCTCCACTCGCAAAAAAAATCTTACATCTGCCCTTCCTTTATCTACTTCAGAAAAAAATTCCTTAAATAATTTTTAAGAACATTTGTCTCTTTCTTTAATGAAATAAATTTTAAAATAAAAAAATAAATGTTTTTCAAATAATTTAATATCCCAAGCTTTTATACTAGAGTTATATTCTGAATTCCTAAAATACAATTATTTGAACTTTAATAACTTTTAATGACGTCATCTATTTCCTTACCTCACGTGATTTCTGACAGGAATTATCGAGAGTACTTTGTGTACCTGACTTAGGAGGAAAATGCCGGAAGCCCTGGAAGATAAACGGCGATGAATAATATAAGTCTTGCCATCTTTATCATCCCTAATCACCTCGTTAAAACAGTTTGTTTAATTTATTAGAGTTTTCAAGCAGGAATGTTCTTATTAAACTCAGATTCTCCTTCCTTTACAGGCCGCCTTCAAAATCACTGCACAAAGCGCAATTTGTTTTGCATTCTTAAGGAACATGATTGATGATCTAATTTACGCATGAGTGCTGTTTCAACTAATACTTCCTTGGTATAGCAGAGATATAAGGAAAGGAGTTACAAACTAGATTAAAGTTTGTAATAGAAGAATAAAAAACCTCATTAAAATCTAGTAATAATTAAGCAAATAGTTAATGACTATTCATGAAAAGCAGACCATAAATATAGCAATAATTAATTACTTCTTTTTTATTTCAGAAAAATGTAGCTTTATTTCAGTTGATAGAGCAATAATTAATGACTTCTTTTTCATTTCAGCAATGTATCTTTTTTTCAGTTGACAGAGCAATAATTAATGACTTTTTTTCATTTCAACACTGCAGCTTTAATTCGGTTGATAGAGCAATAATTAATTACTTGTTTTTCATTCCAGCAATTTTTTTTATCTAAATATACACAGCAATTTTCTGTTATATTTAGTACTAGTGGCCTTTGTCAGCTATCTTGTTCGTCGGGAATACACATTTTGTTTAATTTTAATTGAATTTCTTGCACATAAATTGATAGTCCCCTTAAAATGGTAATTTTAAATTTCAAATTGTGTTAGAGCTTTTACCCGTATTTTTTAGTAGCATTCCACTCGTTCTGTTCATTGTCTACATGAACATCCGTTATGGAGTCAAGTAAAACTGGACATTCACGAGAAAGAAAGGCTAAGCTATTTGTCTCAACAAGTGGTTTGTATTCCACTCATTTTAGTCGAAAAATTAGGCAAGACATACACGGATGTTCGAAAGTTTGTTTTGAGACAAGGTTCAAAGTAGCACTCCTCCTCCCCACACTGGGATTTAGAGTGTCATTTCTAGCCTCGACGCGAGGTCCCAATATAGGCAGATCCTTTGTTTTACCGCTACCCTCGCATCGAGGTCTGAAATTGAAATCGGCGGAGGGAGTTTTGGATTTTGAGTTCGTTGGAATTCCACCACTTCCAATTCATTTGCACTAAATTTCATAAGTTTTCGACTTTGACGATTATCTTTACCTTCCCGAATTCCAAAATGGAGCAACGGTGAGTGGCGCGCTTAACAGTCCGCGTCATCTCACATCTAATTCCAGGTTGTCGGCGCCAACTTCACTTTCTTACTCCTCATGCAAAATATGCATTTGGTTTCATCGTTAAAATGACTCGCCGCATATTACGTCCAGCAGCATGTTAGTGGGACTAAAACATACAGAGAAAAAGAATTAAAGATTAGCAACCATAGTCTTTAAACTTACTAAATATGTTTCCTAACATCCTTAGTGTCTTAGAGGACATTGTTTACATATTTTACAGAAACATTAATAAAATAAAAAGAAAGAAAGTAAAATCCATTACGATATTATCTTAGATTTCAGGCTACGGCCACACGAGCGGTTCTTCGCCGTTTCCTCGCAACGGCCTTATCCCTCAGCGACCGTATCCAAACCACGGCCGGCCACACGTGCGGTGTTTTTTAATGCGTGCTCAGTAGTTAGTTTCTGCTTTCTAATGCAACAGAGTGGCGAATTTAAACAGTTGTTTATGAGAAATTTTTGATACATTAGAGATGTATAAATATAAAATTCAATCCATTTATCTCATACTTGAAAGCGAAGCAAAAGTGTCTGTAATTTCATTAGAGTTTTGGATGTTTGTTATTATTTTCTGACATTCTTCCTCTTCAAACAAAAAAAATCAAAGATAAATGATAGATTCTTAAATATTTCTTTAAAGTAAGAAGGTAATCGAAAGAATTCCAGCTTTAATTTGGACCATATTAATTCCTTTTACCACCAAGGCAAATTTCGAATTAAAATACAATGAGAAAAAATAATAGCTTATTTTAGTTATATTATCGTCTCGTTTTGAAGCATCACGAGGACTTCGTATTTTGAACCACGATCAGATGACAAGGACAACACAATATATTAATTTTTAAGAGAGTAATTATTAAAATTAGGTTGTTTAGCCGCCATTATCCGGCTAGCTCACAGGAAGTGAAAATGACGGTTAAAATAACGTTGATCAAAGTTGAATAAAATGAAATTTATTTGCTCACACATCTTCCACATAGAATTATTCGGGGTTGACTAATATTAGATTACGTTAACTAATATTACTAATATATACATATATACAACTCGCTAAGCATGGCGAGATTTGTTCGTCCCGTGAGAGGAAAACCAGCCAGCCTTCTCACACCAAGGCTCAAGTCACCCTCTCTCTCTCTTCTTCTCTGGAAAGTCAAAGGTCTTTGCAGCGCCATCTACCGCCAGGAGGGCGAGACAAAATGTCATTGTCACAGTTGTAATTGGGTAAGGGTTAATAAGTAAAATTATTTTAAACAATGTTTTAAAAAAAGTAATAGATTGAGAACATATATAGAATAGAAGGTAAGCATAAAACAAAAAAGAACAAAGAATGAGCTGAATGACGTGAAAATAAAATAAATGAAATAACCAATATTTCAACTGAAATATTTACATCTGTAATATAAAACTGGAAAAAACTATGGAAGTTCAAGAATCACAAGCTCAATATCCAAGTATTATTCATCAAAAACTGAAGAACAGAACGCAATAAGGCCAGATTAAGTCCCTAGAAGCTCTTAGCAAAGCAATTTAAGGTCCCTCCCCTAAAACTTCCAAACTCATATTTTTAGTGATTTTGAATTCATATCTATTAAGCAGTTTTTTTATCTAAATATAGTTATGAAAAACCGAAGTTAAAGCACATTTTAATCTTGGTTATCTTCAAAAAAAGTCAGTTTACTATCTCGCGTTTGAAAATTGTCATTAAAAAAATTTTAAATTTAAAAACCCATTATTTTGAAAAAACAAAATTTTTTTAAAAATTCGTTTTAGTACCTTCAAATGCTCATATTCAATGTTTGACAGTACGCCTTTCGACTCATGATCCAGTCAACTTTTAAAAAAAAAAGATTGACAGCACATACCTGAAGAGAAACTGAAAACATGGAAAAATTGCTAAGAATGGTGTTTTGAAATTCTAACGGTACTTAATTTTAATTTAACTACGTTCGAGTTTTGTAAATCAAATGAAAGTACAAAATTAAATAACTCTCAAAATCCCGAGAAAAAATATCGAGACCCATTTGCCTATTTGATAATCCGGCCCTGTTGCCTATTTGATAACGGCAGCAAACCGCGCGTAAAATAGGCCCAGTTGTATCCGTTCAACGGCGATCGGCCGAAATGAGCATGAGCGAACTTCCGCCAAAGGCGAAACCAGCCGAGTGTGGCAACTCTAAAATGCACTCATTTCGTTATTCAAAATAAAATAGCCATAGTATAGAACATGAGTCTTCAAAACAATAGAGTTTAAATTCAAGAGATGAGTTTCAAAGATTTTTAAATTGTATAAAATGGTAAAATCTCTGAGAATTTGTTTCTAGAATTTAAAGTTGTTGCAACATGAGCTTGACTACTTCTCATGGAAAAACTATGTTCTCTATAAATTGTTTCAGGAAAAGTTTTAGCTTTCTTTTCATTTTGTTAAACAAAATAAAAAAACAAAATGCAAAAAAAGAAAATGAAATTTAATGTCTAAAGAAAAGTAGCTCACTTTCAAATGTAGCCTTTTAAGATAAAAGCAAATTAACTAGGAACTAAAAAAATAAATAATGAAAAAACACACTTAAACATGGTAAATCTTGAAGTTCTCTTTGTATCTTTAACTACAAAACAACACTTTATTTCAGGTAATTTCTTGTCTTAGAAGAAATCAGCTTACTACTTAAGAAAATCTTACTTAAGTTTTCAAGGCGGTTTACTTTAAAAAATTTGGGTTAATATTAGAAAGTGTTTTGAATGATCTTTAAATACAGACAACTTTTTAGCCGAGGTGTTTTACTACATCCCTTTATACTAACTTTGCATTTTTAAGTAAAAAATAAAAAAAACATTTTTAGCTGTGAAATATGTTTTGAATAGAATGTGAGTTGAGAAATTGGAATATATTAATGAATGTTTAATTTGATGCTTATTCATAGAATATTTTTTTCGAATAATGCATTCGTATACATGAGTATGAGTTATGAGAGAAAATACATTCCCCAATATTGCTTGTTTATCTATGATTTAGAATGTGCAAACAAGTCGTTTAATTTCACATGATTAAAACGAACAAGAGAGAAAACGTTTCCTGCAAGTTCTTATTTCATATTTTTAACTTTGTGTTTATAAATGAGAAAATTTTACAATTATCCTAATACGCTATAGATTAAAGTTTGGAACACTTGCGTGTGTTCCTGATGACAAACCAAACATTTCAATATTTAGAATTTAACTCAGAGTTAATCGATTAAATAATTAACATTTTTTACTTCTTTTCAAAATTAATTATATCTATAAAATTTGTTCAATAAATCTTAATGTGACCTAAAATGTGTTTTTTTATTTTTTTCGACATATACAAAAAATTATTGATTATTTTTTTAAAAGGTATTTATTGTATTTTTACATAGGAGCATTCAGAAAAATATGATTCATCAAGGGTGCTGGAAAATCGACAAGATTTGGCAACATTGGCAAAGCCGGATATCGGCATTATCCCATAATAATGAGTCTGAGAGTTCCATGCAGGCTGGTTAATGGCTGGTTATTTTCTGCTTTATATTATAGTTGCAAGGAGATGTCAATAAGATCAAATACGGAAAACTACATTAATAAAGAGTTCCAAAGTTTCACAGCATTTTTTTTAAACTATCGTTTGCTTTTAATAAAATTTAAGTGATTTTTCTTAAATGAATAAGGCAAGGTTTGTTCATGTCGAGTGGACAAAAATGCATCGATCCATTTAGAATAGACAGGAAGATACATAGTGAAAGCTTGCCGACTGTCGACTGCAGTTTACTGAGTGTCCGCCATGAGAACTCTGCTCACCAAGTTTTCTCGGTGGATGATTGCTGAGAGAAACAGGTTGGAGGAACCTTTCGACAGGTAGACGCGAATGATGTACTTTTTTTCACCGTGTAAGAATCCTCTGCACAGGAACAAACAAAACTCCGGCATCCTCCTTCTTCTCTGACATAACCAGTTGTTATAGCAACACGCCGTCAACGAGACAATTCCAATGAGCAGAGTTCTCAAAGGATCCATACGTCTCTGTTCCCTAAGTGGTGACAGATAGAATGCCGATGCTACGTCTCTTGTTCCTAAGTGGTGGAAACAGACAGAATCCGACCCATGTCTTATCCCAACATGGACTTGACAGGACATGCCGACGCATATCACTCGTCCATGTGGTGGGCAGACAGAATGAAAGACCCATGTCTCTGTTCCTAGGTGGTGGACAGCAGCATGCCGACCCATGTCTCTGTTCCTAGGTGATGGACAGACAGAATGCCGACCCATGTCTCTGTTCCTTGGTGGTGGTTACCAGACAGCATGCCGACCCATGTCTCTTACCCTAGGTGATGGACAGACTGGAATTAATCTGCTGCCCTAATTCCTAAGTGGTGGCACCATTGAATGCTGGATGCATGTCGCTGTTCCTAAGTAACGGACAGACAGAATGCCGACGTATGTCGCTGTTAATAAGTGGTGGACAGACAGAATCCCGACCCATGTCTTTGTCCCTAAATGGTGGACAGACAGAATGCCGACCCATTTCTCTGTTCCTAAGTGGTGGACACACAGAATGCCGATGCATGTCGCTGTTCCTAAGTCGCGGACAAACAGTAGATTGCTCTGGTATCTCAACTTTATTAAATATTTGGGCCGGAAAATAGTCAATTAATGTTACAAACTTATAAAACTGGTTTATGAAAACATTTTTTAAAGAGAGCGTAAGTTGTTGCAGTTGGAGAACAAGTATTTACATTTAGATATCATCTTTTAAATATTTTATCAAAACACTAATAGTTTTTACGCTGCTTTAAAGTAAGTAGTAAAATATATTGTTATGTCCTCAGACAGGAATCTTTGTTTTTGAATACTTTGTTTGGCTATTTTATTATCTATTAAACTATTTTGTTTAAAGATAATGTCAGCTGTATTTCTTGTTGTTGTTGTTCAAAAGTTTCTCAGATTAGACCACAAACAGTTACCTAAATTGGACTGTTTAATAAATGGGACTAAATATTTAAACAGTCCAATTGACTATTATATTTAATTAAAGGACAGTGGTGTAGTCGCAAAATAAGCAGTGCCGGGACGCTCAAAAAGCAGTACCGAAAATCGCGCTGTTTTGAGGACGTTTTCACGATTTTTTGTTATTTATTTCTCGCAAGAAAAGCAGTGCCGAAACGGCGTTCCGGCACTTTGTTAAAGAAGTAGCAAAGAAAAAGCATTTATAATCATTAATATCCCTCATAAAATGGAAGGGGAACAAGCCAAAACAAACAAAAAAACAATAATAAAAGATGGCGGTTCAAAAAGAATAAAAACAAAAGTTATGGTGGTTTGCATCATACGTGAAGAAACAAAGGATGAAGAAGAAATGATACAGTGCCTAAAATAGCATACTTGTATTCACACATTATTTGCTGATGTGAATTTTAGAATCAAAAAATAATTTTTCTGTATTTGTGCTTAAAAAATAATGCTCGGATTAGGGAAACAGTTGGTCCAATTTGGGAAACCAGTTTCCTTAATTGGACAGATGACAAAATTTTTTTATATTTTTTCTTTACTTTATAGAGTGTTTCTTAAGAAGTTAATTGCTTTGTTTTGAAGATAAATAAACTACAAAAAATTGTTCGACTTTTTTTATTAAAATTACTTCTGTATCGCTGCACTTTAGAAAAATGGTACCATACACGGTAACCTTCCCTTATTTTTATCCTAACGTGATTAATTCCGACACTTTGTGAAACAGGAAGTCGTTTCACTGTCGAATAAACTCCTTTCCTCTTAGCTGAAGTCTGCAGAAGTATATTTTTCCTTGAATTTTATTCCGAGTCTAAAAGGCTATTATAGTAATATTGGGATTCATGAAATTCGAATGGAGTCCATGAAATGAATATACCTAAGCGAACCATGAAATGGCCCAGAGCCTTTACTTCTACAGATCTATTTTTTCAATGAATTTTAAGAGCAGATTCTTTTCCGATACATCTTTTTATCTTTTGCAAAATACAAATTGATTTTCTTAGAAAAAATCTTGGTTGTTCCCATATTAAGTCGACAGTTTTCATAAAAGTATCCATTGACAACTTTTAAAATAGGCGAAATCACTCCGCTTCTTAGACGAGATTCGATGGTTCACAGAGAATGACTAACACTCGTTATAAGTAAATGCCTTAAATCCTATGTGCTTTTATAATCATGACTGTCTCACCATGATACGAGGTTGTGAAGCTGCCGTATAATTAAGTAGGTTCCCGGCTCCTTTAGATTGCACAAGAATGGCACTTTTGTTGGTTAACTACCCCATCACCAGCAACTGGGAATGCGCCCTTGTGAAGAGTCCATGCATGAGGCGCTAGTAATGGGGCGGCTCTTTTTGGCTTCACAATAATGGTACTTTTGTCGGTTAACTACCCCATCACCCGCGACTGGACATGCTTCCTTATAAAGAGCCCATGCATGAGGCGTTCGTAACGGGGTCCATTTTGCATGGTTCTCGTCATGGTTATTATCTGCCGAGGATCCTCAATCAACCTCACCACTAGGCAGGTCGACAGAAAGTCAATTCCCTGAAAGGTTTCGTCAAAATTCGATACAGTTCTGAAATCTTTGTACGGCAACATTTCGGGCATACCTCAGGCAATTCGTTGCTCTAACTCGCTGCATTTTTTTTACTTATGGTGCACACGCTCGGACAGACAGACATTCCTAAACGGATTTCGTTCAAAATTCCACATCGAACTGCAATTTAGGTGTAAAGATCATATACCAAATTTCGATTGTTTAGCTGGTTCCATTTTAAAGTTATCAAGTCCACAGACAGACAGAACGCCGGCCCATGCCCCTGGGTCTGAAACAATTACAGCTTCTGAACCAGTTGGATGGATATTGCACCCACAGTTATACAAACAGACCTCAGTCCAAAAACGGTCTTCGAAATCATGGAGGTCTAAAATGTGGAAATTCAACAAAATCTTGAAGTTCAGTTTTTGATGATTACAGAACTTCCTTCTTGTGCTCTTCATATGATATTAGAATGCATTGGGAATCTTACATTTGCTGCTTGTGTATTTCCTTGAAGCACAGGGTAGGAAAAATGCAGTGAAATGTTAAAGCGCTAATCGTCACGGCTCACGTCTGAGATTCTAACCATCTATCTAATTAGATGACTTCTTTTCTGCTATCTCTTAACCACAGTAGAGGAGGGGCCATCTGATTAGATAGCAGATATGAATCGTATTTGTTCGTCTTCGTGAACGTCATTCGTGATATTCATTTAGTCGCCATATGAATCACTATTTGATTTATATGCAGATCAACGTATTTAATAGCATGGGTAATATCGGTTCTAACGTGACTTTGGCGTCACGTGAATTGTGACCATTACAGAAAAGATTTTAGAAGCCTTTAATCTTAATATAGATTAAGGCTGTTTTCAAAAGCTACCAGAGCCACTTAAAATACGTTCAACTAACCAATGGTGCAATCACTCATTTTAGAGAATTATTGAAGCGAGTCGGAATACAATAGATATTATTTAAGTGAGAGTGGTATTATTGAATCTTCGAGAAGATAAGTGGTTAATGATGATGAATTAACCGTTCATATTTCTCAAACTGTGCGCAATCAAACGATATCGAGCTGATGAAGATATTATGAATTTCTATAATTATGTGTTATAGCGGCCCCTGTAAGCAACCGCCAAATATTCGCCAAATCTCTCCAAAACGCCATCATAGCGAAATCATAGCTGCGATGTGCTTAGCGTAATCCGAAGCTCGGGAATCGCTATAACACATATGTACCTCGAATTTTATTTTTAATGCGTTAAATTATTTAATGACCCTAAAATACCCTCATTTATTGTTCAGAATGAAGGTTCCTACTTAAATAAGCATATTAATATAAGAAATTGATAATATATTTATTCTTCTCTTGTTTCCAAATGAATCTTAAGATTGCCAACACAATGGTACAGGATGAGTTTTGAAAGACGTTTTCAATCAAGTGGTAGTTTTTCCACTCTGCGAATACTAGTTCACCTCGGATGAACTTGCATTTTCAGTCGGTGGTTACGGTAAAATTGGACTCACTTTCTGTCCTCCAACAACAGGGAAAGATACCATCATGATATTGGAGGTTTGATAGTCTGGATAGGTCACTGGTATCATGTTGGATGAGTATATTTCCATGTCGCTGTTAGAAGCTCTTCGCTAATGAGATGAGATCTTGGAGGCATATGTTTGTATCTTAAAGAATTATCTTTATCTTGTCTACATAGGTCTCATTTTATCAGTGAATTTTTGGAGATTGAAAATATTCTCCGGATGGCTTGGCCAACCAGATCTCCGGACCTAAATTCTTAAAAGTATACCTGCGACGCTCTGGGAAGAGTGATTTTAACTCACTTTCCTTATTCTATAACCATCTTAAAACACATAATTGCTGAATAAATAGGATCAAATGCCACAAGAACTCATGGACTGCCTCATTTTCATTCTGAATTTATACTGTGACAGATGCATTATTTAAAAGAAGACCATGCCTCCTTTTAACATACCTTTTTTGTTCAATTCAGTATTCTGTGCTTCATATCGTTCTGAGGTAAACGCAGGATTATGTCAGTGAACCTTAAACGCCGTACAAAAAGTATAATTTTTTGTATTGTATCAACCTACATATGCGTAACTAATTTACAGAACTACAGAAAATATTTCGAACTACAGAAAACATGAACTACAGAAAATATTTCGAACAGTTCTCAAAACAATCGAATCAAAGTGAAAATTATTTTAGTTTTGCACACCGATGTGTTTCTGAAAGAAAATCATACGTTAATTGGAAACTATATCAGTCTAAACTTTGTTTGCTTAACGCATATCTTGTTTGGTGACTAGTCAGTGAAAGGTTCGTAACACGAATTTTCAAAGTAAACAAAAGAGATTTATTTACTCGATGTTTGAGAGTAAAAAATAAACAAAAATTAAACAACAAAAATTGTATATTGATCAATTCAAATCAGATGAATAACTTCACTAAATTCGGGAGGTACCAAAAATCAGAAGGTCAAAGTAAAAATCGTTAAAGCGGGGAGAAGCGCTAATACAAATACTCTAATACTCTACTATAATACTAATACTCAGACTTCGAGATTTTTTCTTTAGTGTACTTCTTGTTTCTTGCCCTGTTCCATGTTACTTACTTCTTATAATTTTATTTTGTTTCTTTTCTTCTGTTTATTTTTCAAAATTTTATTTACTATTTATTGCACTTTATTTATCTTTCATTTTTTTTTGCTTATTTTTATGTATGCTTATTTATTTATTTTGCATATTTTTATGCTTATTTTTATGTATGCTTATTTATTTATTTTGCATATTTTTATTTTTTATTTATTGTATATATTTATTTATTTTGTATATTTTTATTTTTTATTTATAATATATATTTATTTATTTTGCATATTTTTATTTTTTATTTATTATATATATTTATTTATCATTTATGTTTGAAATTATTTATGTTTTTGTTTATACTTTATTGTACTTATATTAAAATTTGTATTTTGCATTGTATTGTACTGTATTACGCTAATATTTGTATTGCAGTTTCTTCCCGCCGACTCGTGACACCCTTTGGGTAAGCAGGGTCGGCGTGGGCAACAACAAAAAAGTACTCTAAGTAAGTTGGAATTTCAATTTCAATCGTAATATATTTTAATTTCAATTAAATGTTCAAGAATTTCCTTTCTTTTGACATTCATGGCGTTGTAGTTTCTTCATCGTATAGTTAGCGCATCAAGCTTTAACTATTTTTGCTATGACCTCCAGATGTTTGTTAAAAAAATATTGTCTACATTTCAGCATATTAATAAAGCTTTCTTTTCAAAAATTTCTTTTACGCTGATTTCTACTTTTTATTGTTTAATACTAGCCTCTCTCGCCCACTTTGCTCAGCACTGCCCCTGCCACCTGATTGCTTCGAGGCTCTCAACCACTACTTTTTTCAGTTTTAAAAACTGCATGAAAACCAGTGGAACATAAAACCATAGAATATATTATATTCTTTGTAGACAACAGATTCCTTTAAAATTGTAAAATCCTTCAATAAACCTCATCTCGTTGTAATGTTTTTTATGACTTTTTTACGAATTTCGGCATGAAAGTCTTCAAATCCATAAATACAGAATGAAATCGCCCTAAATAAACAGTTTCCATCACCTACAATAGGTATTTTACAATATTTTGACACGCCATTGTGATGGAACTGTTGAGATCTATATATTTAAAATAATATGGTAAAACCTTCAGACAGTGCGCCAGTCTGATAATTTTTAATTCATATGAATGCTTATGACGTCTAGATATGTTATCAAGAGTCGCCTGCCTCACACCATCCTCCATTTTTGAACAAAATCGAAAAAACACTTCTCCTCTGTACATTGTCTGTGGGGAAAAACCTTGTAGAAATTCCCCAGCCCCAATCACCAGACGGATTTCGACAATTGTTTTTCAGTTGATAGGTTATGACGTCTACATATGTCATCAAAGATCGGCTGCCCCCCCGCCAACCCCCCATTTCGAACGAAATCGAAAAAACAATTTTAGAAAGTATAGTGGTGAAATGTTTTTTCGATTTCGTTCGCAACTGGGGGGGGGGGAGGTCGACCCTTGATGACATATCTAGACTTCATAACCTTTCAATTAAAAAAAAATGTCGAAATCCGTCGAGTGGTTGGGGATTTCTACAAGGTTTTTGCCCATAGACAACGTACAGAGGAGAAGTATTTTTCGATTTCGTTCGAAAATAGGGGGTGATGGGGAGCAGGCGACCCTTGATCACATATCTAGACGTCATAACCTTTCAAATGAACAAATATATGTCAAAATCGGTTGAGTGGTTGAGGCTGGTGGACTCGGTGAAGGCTTTTTACCAAATTATTTTAAATATATAGATATTTCATTGTCCATCATTTCAATTAATATGGAATCTGGTAATCAATTTTTTTCCTTTAATTCACTAACAGATGGAGCCTCTCACACTAAATCAAAACTAAATAAAACTGCAAGATAAATTGACAATTAGGATCCGAAAATATTAAAATATTGCATTTATATCGGAACACACAGCTGTACTGAATTTCCAAAACTCTAGGACATCCGAAAGTGAGTGATAGCAAAATCCATTCTCTCAAACATAAAACAAATTAAATTAAATGAAAGCTTGCAAAAAAAATGTTTTTTTAGTATTTGTTAGCAACCTGTCTTATAAAAAGACTCAGCAACCTCATTAACTATATTTCATCTTGGTTATAAATTGTTTGAAAAATTAACATAACCAATATGCGTGGAAACATTCAAATTATTTTATTTCAGTTCTTCTGCTATGGAAACTCTGAAGATGAGAATAAAAATAGCTAATTATGCTCATCTCTAGAATTAGCAATAATTAAGCCATAATTTAAAAATCTTTAGTAATTGTTGAGTCGAATTTACATTTTCTTTTCTATTATTTAATAACCTTATATTATTTCAATGCAAATTTTCATTTATATAATACCTCTTTTAACCCGTTAACGCCCGGCGTCCTATTTAAAGGACAGTTACATTTCACTTTCGTTGCTGAACCGAATGTATTTTATTGTTTCTTTTTTACTTTTACTATAAAGTCAAATGGTATTACCAAACTCATAAACAGATGTCAGCAGGTATATTCTTTTTTGCTTTGTCTATGAAGTCAATGGGTATTACCAAACTCCTAAACAGATGTCAGCAGGTTTATTCTTTTTTTCTTTGTCTATGAAGTCAATGAGTATTATCAAACTCCTAAACAGATGTCAGCAGGTATATTCTTTTCTGCTTTGTCTATGAAGTCAATGGGTATTACCAAACTCCTAAACACATGTCAGCATATTTTGAATCAAAATCGAACATTCTCCTCTGGTACATTGTTCAGAAAACCTGCAGAAATTTCAGCCCTGAACATTGACGGATTTCGACAATTGCTTTTCGCTGATGGTTATGATCGTTCACATATGTCATCAAAGATCGGCTGCCCTCACAATTCCCTCTTTGATGTTTTCGAACGAAACGAAAAACATTTAGAGAATGTATGGTGAGAAATGTTTTTCGATTTCTGCCCGAAAATGGGGAATGACCCTGATGACATATCTAGACTTTGCGTCTTTCAATTAAAAAAAAAAAAATGTCGAAACTGTCGAGTGGTTGGGGATTTCTGGCAAGGTTTTGCCTATAGACAACGTACAGAGGGAGAAGTATTTTCGATTTCGTTCGAAAATAGGGGGATGGGGGAGTAGCGACCCTGATCATATCTGTACGTCATAACCTTTCAAATGAAGCAAATATATGTCAAAATCGGCGAGTGGGTTGAGGCTGGTGACCTGGGTGAAGGCTTTTTACCAAATTATTTTATTATATAGATACTTCATTGTCCATCATTTCAAATTTAATATGGAATCTGGTAACTAATTTTTTTCCCTTTAATTCACTAACAGATGGAGCCTCTCGCCACTAAATCAAAACTAAATAAAACTGCAAGATAAATTAGCCACCAGGGATCCGGAAAATATTAAAATATTGTACGAGTATCGGAACACACAGCCAAAATGGAATTTCCAAAAACTCTAGGGAGACATCCGAAAGTGGAGTGATAGCAAAATCCATTCCCTCTCAAAACATAAACAAATTAAATTAAATGAAAGCTTGCAAAAAAAATGTTTTTTTAGGTATTTGTTAGCAACTCCGTCTATAAAAAAGACTCAGCAACTTATTAACTATATTTCATCTTGCTATAAATTGGTTTGAAAATTAACATAACCAATATATGTGGAAATACTCAAAATTATTTTGCCTCAGTTCTTCTGCTATGGAAAACTCCTTGAAGATGAGAATAAAATAGCTAATATACTAATTTTAGAATTGCGCACAATCAGTTTTGCTACCAAAAAATCTTTAAAATTGTTGAGTCGAATTTACATTTTCTTTTCTATTATTTTAATAACCTTATATTATTTCAAATGCAAATTTTCTACTTATATAATACCCTTTTAACCTGTTAATGCCCGGCGTCCTATTTTAAAGATTGTGTTGCTATTTCACTCCCTGTTGTTGTTGAACTGAATGTGTATTTTATTGTTTCTTTTTTACTTTTACTATAAAGTCAAATGGTATTACTAAACCTATAAACAGATGTCAAAAAGAGGTATATTCCTTTTTTTTGTTTTATTCATGAAGTCAATGGTATTACTCAAACTCCTAAAACAGATGTCAGTGGCTTTTATTCTTTTTTTCTTGTCTTAGAAGTCAATGAGTATTTTATCAAACCCTAAACATCAGATGTCACAGGTATATTCTTTTCTGCTTTCATTCATGAAGTCACTGGCATTACTAAACCCTAAACACATGTCAAGTAGAATATTCTTCTGTTTTGTTCATAGTTAACTGGCATTACTCAAACTCCTAAATACACAAGAGTAAAAAATTTTTTCTGCCTTTATTCCATGGGAAGTCAATGTATATTACCAAACCCTAAACAGATGTCATATATTCTTTCTGCTTTATTCATGAAGTCCAGTGGTATTACCAACCCTAAACACATGTCATATAGATATTCTTTCTGTTTTGTCTATGAAGTCACTGGTAATACTAAACT